>JAECUM010002264.1:0-184693 GCA_016617855.1 Megalonaias nervosa
CCTTGACCTCTTAGAAATAAGAGCATTTGGGATAGGTCTGTCTTGATTCTGATGCCTATATTTCAATTTGAAGCCATCAGAAATAACATGTCCTTTTTCTTGCAATAGGTACACATAGGAAGAGACAAGGATTTTAAATCAAGTTTATCAGAAGCTTGATTTTTAAAAGTTGTGCCAGATTGAGTTTTAGAAGGAGTCGTATTAGGCTGCAATACCTTTCTACCAGTAGACTGCTGAGTGAAAGCATTACTTACAACAGGAACTTTATGAGTTAAGGAATCCTTGTCAGCAGCAGGAGCAGCATTTTCCAAGGTTTCGATCTCATGCTCTTCAAGTAATACAAGTTGTTCGAGACTTTCATAATCATGTTCAACTTTCTCAGCTAAGTACCATCTCTTAAATAACTGCTCTTTTTCTCTTGCAAATTTGTCATAAGTTTGTCCAGCTTCTTTTTTATAGTTCCTGAATTTTTGCCGATAAGCCTCGGGGACTAATGCATAATCCTTTAAAATGCATTCCTTAACTACATCATAGTCAGCACTTTGATGAGCTGACATTGAATGGTAAATATCACTAGTTTTATCACTTAGTACACATTGTAGTAATTGAGTCCAATGCTCCAATGCTCCCTTGGCCATTTAAAATTTTTGGCAACTTTTTCAAAACAAGGAAAATATTTGTCTACTTCTTTTTCTCTAAAAGGGGGCACTAACCTGATATTTCTTGTAATATCAAAACTTGAATTTGTATGTGAAGTGGGATTGTGCTTTTCCCTTGCCAGCTCCATTTCTTTCATTTTAAGTTGAAATTTCCTTTTATCCTTCTCTCTTTGTAATTGCATCTGTCTGTCTCTCCCCTCTTTCTCAAATTGACCCGTCGCCACTTGTCAATCATGCTGAGCCATTAACCAATCAGCGAACGTAAATTAGACACACCTCAAGGCATTGCTTTCGTCCACCATTTTCCTCTGACAAGCTGCCTGTGGCAATAATGAATTGATTACGATAAGGATTTACAAATTTTGCACTGATTTATTTATTTCTCAATTGATAAGGGTAAAAATAAGTCAGATGGAGCCATGTAATTCTTACAGTCGATATCCAGATCGTCTAAATAGAGGAATTAGATTTATTCCTTTCCTGAAACATAGACAAAACTTTGGTGGATACAGACTATTTTGTGTTCGCATGTATGATCAGCTGAATATGGAAATAATGACAATAACATGTTTCTTTGCATAAAAGTATGTAGAAAAGCATGTCTTGTTGATGGTTTGAAAAAAAAAGAAATTGAAATTGAAAATATATACATAAATAAACATTTCTAGAATATGAGTGGAGAACCCCCTAAATTTGGGGCTTAAATGTATATTATTTTCTTTGTATAGGATGTAGCGAACCCCAGACTGCATTATTGAAAGTTTGAAAATTTTGACTTTAATGTTGGCTTGTCTTAAAAATAATGATTTATTGTCTTGATCTTTCAGACACTTTAGTGACTTTACTTTCCCATTGGTCTGAAAGAGGGGTGGGGATACAAAAATGTTGTAATAATAAAGAAATACAAAAACAATGGTTTCAGATATTATCATCTGATATATTAAGCATGCATTTACATGTTTCCATCAACAGACATCAGTGATCAAAATTCCATCAGACGAACAGTAGAACTTTATCGTTATTATAGACAACAGTATGCTTCTAACAGTAATTATTTAGGATTTTGTTATTAATTTTTAGTTCATTTACTTCCAAGACAGCATAAACATAAGCCAGATAAGATTAATAAGGATAAGATTATATACTTAATACATTAGCATTTTTGGAAGAGAATTTCATTTTGCATTAATAATGTCTCCAACAAATTTAAAATTGATTTCTTTACTTACTGAAATAAAACACATAGGTTATTACTATACGAACTTGAACTACAAATATAAATATTGTCTACTGCAGTATAATTTATGCAACTTTGTAATTTTACATTTTTAGGAATAATACAAATCATTTTTAATCAATATATCACTTAAACTGAAACATTTCCTTGCCCAATACTGCTTTTTTGTCGGAGGTTAGCAGGTGGTCATGTCACGTGATTCAGTAGGCGGAGCGATCTGTCATCTCGCGTAAGGTCAATTGTAACTGCATTTATCTTTCTCCCTCTCCTCTCTCTCTTTCTCCTTTTCAGATTGCAATTTCATTTGTTTATCATTCTCTCTTTCCTGACTCTCTCTCTCTCCTCTTTTTCAAATTGCAACTGCAATTGCTTCTCTTCTAATTGCAACTGCATTCATTTCATCTCTTTACCTTTCTGAAGCTCCAGCTTCCTTAACTCTAATTCCATCTTGTATTCCATTTTTAATTCCTTTACTTTTATGTCAGTCTGATACAGACTTGCTGAACAAAGCCAAAACACTTTTATCAAAAACATTCTTCTCTGCCAAATACTAAATCAAAATGATTTTAATTTCTTGTTTCGTTAAGGAAGATTTTGCCTCAAAAAGGTTGTATTTCCTGGCAAGTTCATACAACTCATCTTTTTTTAAACTATCCAACTACTCCTGAGTAGGACTAGAAAGAAAAGTCTCCACTTTTGATGACATTGTGAAAAAAAGCCTGTTGTTTTCACTAAAGATTTCAAACAAAATATGAAATAGTACATGGGATTTAAAAACTAGGGGAATTTAAATTTCAAAAACAATTTTTTTAAAAATATTTTAGCCAAAATTCATATATCCCAAGATGAGAACCCCAATTTTCTTTTGTTACATGTAGGCTCGTACAAAAGTAACAAAAGAAAAGAGTGAAGCCAACAAGCTTTGTAAGTTTTAACAAAATAATTTATTTCCCTAGAAAACAAGGTAAAAATATGAAATAGGACGTACGGTTTGTGAATATAATCCAAAAATTAATCCTAGAATTCAAAAATATAAGTCCTATCACTAAACAGTTCTAATTGAATTCAGGTTCAAATCTCGATGAAGTTCCAATATGGAAGGCGATGATGTCAGATGAGGTTGTTGTACTGATGGCAACAGTTCCTCGTTGAATCACAATTTATAATGTTCCTGTTTAGAATTCCAGAATAAATTTCCACTAAATGTCTTTGTCCCAGAATTTTTATAAAGAAGAGCACTTGTGTGTTTTCTAGAGAATATAAATTATTAAATCCACAAAATAGAAGAAGTCTAAATCAACTGGCATCAACATAAAAAAAACACCTTGAGCTCTAAAGGTGTAAAATACGACTGCCTAAATCTACTAGAAAACATCTGTTTTAACCCACAATTTTAGATCACGCGATGGCTCACATGAGGGGGCTACGTGATCACTAATTTGAACAGTGCAGTAAAAAAAATGCCATTTTGCACATAGTCTAGAATAGCCCTATCTAAGAATCAGATTCTCACGCTAGAAATGAATAATAAAATGGCTGTTTACAACTTAGCTAACACATGGGCCGAACATGACCGTGGTAATGACCAATCATTTTCATTCAGTGTTTACAAAATCGGAACCAAGGTTAAGAACTAGGTTTGCTAAAAATAAAAATGAAGCAAACATTTGCGTTCTAAACAGGTCAAAACAAAAGACTAAATTTACTGGGAAAATATCAAATCCAGTAAAAATATTATCCTTACAATAAAATGTAATGAAACAAAAATTTTTAAAAAATTTAAAACTAACAAACAAGCAGTTTCATTACATATACATAACAATATATTTGCATAATTATATTGTTCAACATAATTTGATTTCACCTAATGATTCAGGCTTTTCACCTGATGACTCTGCAACAAATCAGTTATCAGATATTTATAATACAATTTGTTATGATTTAGACCATGGAAAGGAGGTTTTAACTGTTTTTGTTTGATATTATTAAATTTTGATCGTGTTTGACATTTTGGATTACTTGTTAAACCTAAGAAGATTGCCATGCATGATAGTTTACTATTGTGGTTAGAACATTACTTGTCATTAGGAAAACAGAGTTGTCCTTGAATTCACAACTCTTGGATTTTCAGTCCATAAATACAGGAGTCCCTTAAGGATCAATCCTTGGATCATTTTTATTTCTAGTATATATAAATGATATAGTAAAGGACATGCAGTCATCACTAAGACTATTCACAGATGATACAACACTATATAATCGTTGAAGATCCAAATGAGGCTGACCAAATCCTAAATTCGGACCTTAAAAAATTACAGGACTGGACCTGTCTTTGGCTTGTGACCTTTAACCCAGAGAAAACAGCGCTCATAACAGGAAGCAAAATTCAAATAACCATCCTAAACTGCAGATGGCCAGTAAAAATGTTCAAGAACTTAGGTAATATATTGTCTTTCGATGCTGCAGGCAAGCTTATGTCAAGCATTTGTCTGAAAATGCTTCAGAGAAAGTAAATATTTTATTAAATTTGAAATTTAGATTAGATTGCTTGTCCTTGGAAAGAAAGTATACATCTTTTATACTTCCCATATTTTACTATGCTGGTTGTATCTGGGATTATTGTACTTTGCAAGGAAAAGAATCACTGGAGAAAAGTAAATTTGGAGGCTACGAGAATAGTAACAGGTGATGCCAAGAGTGTGGCTTGGGCATTATTATATGAGGAAACCAGGTGGGATAGCCTGAATCATCAATGCTATAAGCATAAATTAATTGTCTAAAATATACCATGGTTTTGCTCCAGATTACTTACAAGATATAAAATTCAGCCTCTTGTTAACAGTAATACATACACCACTTGATCATCAAATACTATTCAACCTCCTTTGTGCTGAACATTATCAAAAATCATTTCTGCCTTCCACAATTCAACTGTGGATCACATAGCCAATTACAAATAATTAGTAACCCAATCATTAAAAATTTTCAAACTTATCTGAATCAGGACAAAAATACAATTCCTTCATGTTATTTTCTTGGTGATCGGGCTGATCAAGTTCAGCATACACGATTGAAAACCAAATGCACATGTTTAAATAATGATTTATTCCTAAATCAAGTTTCTAATAATAGGTATTGCACCTGCAGACAAATAGAAACAGCTGAAAACTTTCTGTTAGAATGCAAAAATATACAACTCTGAGACATTGTGTTCTCTTCACATTATCTACCTGACTTACAATTAAGACATTATTATCTGGCAATCCAATGTATTCCGATGAAATTAATATGCAAATATTTATGGCAATGCAGACCTTCATAAAATTATCAAAATGATTTGAAGTTAACACACAGGTCACAACCACACATGTGTATTCCATCTTTTTTTTTACTATTAAATGATCTTTGAAACAATTACATGTGCAAGAAATGATCAAGTATACTTTTATAATTATATATGATTTATCTATTTTAAATTGGTATGCAATTAATGATTGTTAAAATTTCTCTGTGATAGAGGAGACAGTTTTCAACATGCTTCCAGCTTTCTACTGAATCCCCATATAGATGATATTGTTATAAATGATAGATGAAAAATGTTTTGAACAAATATTGTTCAGAAAAAAATGGCTTATGGCAGGAATTCCTTAAGAAAAGCACCAACTTAAGATTACAGCTTGTACAGATGCAAGCTTGAACATTTGGGGGGCTCACCAATCGACGGATTTCACAACGTTCAGCAGTAGCTAGAATCAAGAAGAAAAATCACATCATATCAGTCTTTTAGAATTGAAGGTTATAGTGAATAGATTTAATTTCTGCAACAAAGTAATTCTCATAACATCAAAGAACGTGGTGGTGATGTACCGCCACAAACAGCTGGAGACTAAATAACATTTCAGATTAGACACATTCTTAGCAGGTTCACTGTCCAAGTCAGTGTCTTGAAGATTGTGAGACTCTTCACAAAGAGTGGTCTGTTCAGGCACTGGACTTTGTGGATTTTTACATTTTGGGGGCATCTAATGAGACCTTTTTGTGACGAGGTGGAACTACAAAAACTGCCCACCTTCATCTCTCTAGTCCTGGATCTAGAAGCCTGGACCACAAATGCTCTATCATTCTGTTAGGAGGTGCTTTTGAGCTGTGCCACCCCTCTCCTTTCAGGAACCAAGGATAATATTGAAAATGTGCAGATGGAACTGCAAAGGTGATTATGATAGCCACTCTCAGGTAGGACAAGTCTTGAATGAACTGTGAGCTCAATCTAACAGTAGACATTCCCCTGGAAAATTCACAGATGCCGAACCTACTGAAACAGTCTCAGTCAGAAGTGTTTCATTCCGGCCCAGACAATCTTCTCCTTCATTCCTGGTTCTTCTCAGGAGAGCCTTGTGTGAAAGAAATTTTAACTTTCAGTCAGGGAGAGAGTCTCACAAGCTAGACAGCCCTCCTCTTTAAAGGCTTACAAAGGAAAGTCATTTTGTCCCCTGAAGGGTACCCATGGTAGAGGTTGGATCCTTGTGCATTTCCACCTCCTATTACCTATTCTCCAAACATTATTGTAATGTATTTGATTAAATTTATTGTTAATTATATTTCTCCAAGAATACTTACTCATTCACTTTATTATTAACCCTTCCATACTCCCAGCAATTGTGCAAATCCTCGTCAGTGTGTTACTCAGCAGAAACTGGTAAATATCCGTTGAATGGGCAGCCACCTAGCCTTAGTCAGGGAAGTAACAAGTAAGAGTTTCTTCCCCTTGTATGAATACAGATGGGCAAGATGACATTTTCTGGTAGAGAAGGATTAGAGAGGTGGCAGAGCTTTCTTTCCCAAACATTAATGTCATTGGGTAAGAATTCTCAGAGTAACATCATTTACAAAAAATGAACTTTCTCCATATAACTTTTTCACCAGAAGTTTTTCTTTCCAGTTGAGGCTTGTGAACATCATGGGCAATCTCAATGGTAAATTAATTTCACTTGCTACAAATGGTAACTCATTTATCTGTTTTGCTTAGCTATAGATCTAAAGGTCAATGTGGAACAAGTGTCTCAAGAACTCTGGCTTTGAGATGATGTATTCCACAGAACTCTAATTATGCAGTTCTGTTTTTTTAATTAGCAAACTAAGTGTCAAAGGTGATAAAAACATATGAACAGTTTGCAGTATATATACTTTCTTACTGGCTAAAATAATTCCATTAGACAATTTATTTCTTTGGGTTATACCAGGCATGTGTAGCTTTCTCCAGGGTACAGGACAGATAAGTGATTTTTAAATCAACATCTTATGATGTAAATAAGCAAATATAACCATGTCATGAGCTGGATCTGGCCTTTGGACGTTGGTTGCACATGCCAAGGTTATACAGTACACTTGTTATGAACCCAACAGAGCTAACCACTCATTAATGCTTTCATTTACAGCAAGACAATTGTTCACCCTGGGTGTGGTTCAGGTCTGAGGTTTGCCACAAAACTGACAGAATCGATCAAAGATAAGGAAAACACTTACCATGCTCAAGCAACCCAGTCAGCAGGAAATTTTGATAAAAATAAACCTGTGGGAAAAGGACAAAAGCGCCCTCTGCAAGTGGAGAAAGAGATTATGCCAACATTACAAAGTCAGCCACCCAAGAAGATGAAAGCTCCCTCTCAACCCAAAACATGTAGGAGGAAGCTTTTACCTCAAATCAAAGGCCAGCAACAGCTCACCAAGTTCTTTAGAGTTTAGTCTAACTTTGATCATGGAAATGCACTTAACAGACTTTGACCTTTTTAACTATTCATTCCATATTAGTAGTTTGACCTTGAGCACAAAGTTACTATTTTCTCTAATGTTACATATGTCCTTTAATCAAATCATGTTACATCTATCAAGAATTTTATTTCCACCCAATAACTTTTTAAGGACTTTGTGTGTAGAAACCAAAACAATAAATTTACAAGGACTTTGTAGAAACCAAAGAATAACTTTTTAAGGACTTTGTGGGTAGAAACCACCCAATAATTTTTTCAGGACTTGTGGGTAAAAACCAAACAATAACTTTTTAAGGATTTTGTGGGTAGAAAACAAACAATCTGGTTCATTATATTAATGAAATGTAAGTTTGATTTTCACTTCATTCTGTCAAACTTTGAATTATTCCCCTTGTAAGAGTTACAGATTTGCCTTACATTATGGATTGTTTTTGCTTAATAAGTTTTGATGGACTTTATTGACTGAAACCAAATTTAATGTAAGGGTTTATAATGAGAAAATCTAGTTCAGGTTTGATGGTGATTATTTATGTCAGAATTTGCCAGAGTTACAGCCCTTGTATGACTTGGAAATTTGACCTTTTATCCTGTATTCTGTTTCCACTCAGTAACTTTTGAAAGACTTCAGAGACCTGGTATTGTATAAGGGTTTATGTTCAGATAATTCTGTACAACTTTGAAAGATTTATTGCCCTTTGATAGGGGCATCTGTGTTTACTGGGACATTTCTAGTTATTTTCATGATTGCAGTTGCACATTCAGTACTAGGTAAGAAGTGAAAAGCCTCTTACGATGATATAATAGGAAGAAAACTAACATCATTGCTATTTCATAAGAATCTCCTACAATGATATGAAAGAAAGTAGTATTTACGCATCAAAGGATTGGTAACCAATTTCTTGGCTCTTACCATGGCTTCTAGTTAAATAGGTATGGAGTCATAAGGTCGTCTGGTTAAGATTGATTGAGATAGTCCAAAATGTCAAGAACAATGTGATATGTCATCAGACCTACATTTGATTTCATATAGTCTGTTTTTCAGTTTTGGATTTAGCATATTTACTCACTTATAAGTTGAGTCAAACAGCAAACAAGAAAGATCCTGATTTGCCATAGCAGGGTCTGTGTTGTTCTCTCTGCTGATTATTCCTAACAAACTGCACTGACTCTGATCTGCCGATCCAATCTCAGTGGTCATTCACTGAAAGGAATCTAAATAATTTTCACGATAATTTTTTATTTGGATACTTTTTCATCCTTTTTGGTTTGATATTTATGATGATTTTATAATGTAAAGTGTATTTTTAAATGAAAATTTCCATCAAGCAATTTAAATTAACACTAAGTATGTTAGCAACTGTTTTATTGAAAATAAACATAATCCTTCTTTTTAATCATTTGTTCTGACATTTGAATTTATATAACATACTGAAGTACATCCTGTTTTCTTCATTGTGTAGCCTGTTGCATCTGAATCATCCAGATCAATTTAAACAGAGAGCATACTGTTATTAAGGCCCTCCAAAATGACGTAAACTGATGTCCATTTGACTGTTAACACGGTTGCATTAATCGGAATGAACAATTTCAACAAAATCTGACAAAACTTTTTAGCATCAGAGCCTTTTCAATTTTTACAAATAATGCAAATCTACCTTTAAAAAACAAAAATCTCTGTTACCAAGGATTCTTAGCACTTTTTCCTCTGATATACTGCTAAATCAATTGTGAACAAAGTAAATAAAAACATCAGACATTTTTACATATTATACCATTCATCTATCAAACAAAGCTACTATTAATATAAAGCAGAACACCCATTAAATATATTTTATTCATAAAACCCACTTGACACATTTTGCCCAAATCTAACAGATAGCACTCTGGCATGGAAGCCATCAGTTTTGCACAAGTCATGTGGTTTAGATTTGCCATCCATAATGTTTTTCTCCTAATAAACAAATAAATTCTCAAAACAACTACACCAAATTTTGACAGAGCATCCAGTGGAAAGATATTTTAAATCTGTACAGATGATTCTTATTCACAGTTCAAATACTGCAACTAATATGAAAAAGGACTATATTGAATAAGGGCCATTTTCTGCCCCCGTTTTGGGGGGGGGGGAATTCTTGTAAATATCACAACTCTGTGTCTCATTTTATCATTCAGTGTATAAATCACCATATTCTGCGGTAAATATGTAGATAAATTTCTTTTTCATACTTAAACACGACCTTTGAACATGGGCTGGTATGGGAAATTTAAGAGAAAATGCTACATTTGAGCAACTTGAAACTAGAAATAAGATCTATGCGCAGGCTTGTTCGAACAAGGCATTTACACTGATTAATTTTTATGAAAATTGTTGGGTTCTCACATTAACTTATGTAAGCATGTTTGCATTAATCACTAAAAACTAAAAAATTCTTGAATTTTGCTGTCTATGTATCATTGTCATTGTTTTCCATGTTGCACGGTAGCTGCCTATGTATCGTTATACGTGAGCAATTAGTCCCGCATTTCTAGAGTGCGCTATATTATTTCCTTCATTATTATTAAAAAATTCAGGGAATAATACATATTCAGATATTTTGAAAACAATGTGATCTATTCATTTCTATCTTTCTTCATTCTTTCTAAATTGCCTTGGGAACACGATTTTTTTTGAAGAGGCGCTGAAGGGGCATTTGGAACTATATGTAAACAAAGACTACGTGGAGTAAACATTAAATGGAATTGTAGTTTTACGTTGCCATTTTTTTGCAAAAGCATGCTGTAAATAATAAGATAAGTACATACATATTACTTATTTTATACATAAATAACAGTGGTTTTTCTTCATTTCCATCACAATACCATTTGCTACGTTTAATTCACTCACTATTATAGTGTAATTCCATACACTTAATCTTTAAAATGAATCTGTCAATTTCCAGATGGAAATAACAGTTACAACCAGCATAGTTTTTCATTAATTTTTGTTCAATGGGTCTTTCTTCATATAATAACAATATTAATTCTTTAAAATTAGAGCATTAACTGGGCAAACAACAAAGGATGGTTTGCAGTTATTTAAATCTGCTTGGAAGAAATGTGTCATCTGCGTGATATACAAATACAACAAAACATGCTTCAGTAGCTCAAATGGTATTAAATTAGTGTGCCAAATTGTCGTACCAAGTTCGAATCCCCAAAGTTTTTTTTTTTTTGTTTTTTTTCTTTCTTTCTTTTTTAAAAACTAATATCGATAATATTAACAGCTGTCAATTTACAGGTTTGAAATAAAATTAGTAACTGCTCAGTTTTCAAAACAAAAAAAATAATGCGCAATTTGAAAACCATTTTATTTTTATGTCGTGCAAGGTAACATTTTTTTCAATATGCTATTCATCTAAAATGGAACTATACAAGGGTTGCCAATCATGTCTGCATCATAAAATAATGGTATTGGAACCAGTGTTGTGAAGCGGTTATTCTTCCATAATTAGATATTATAACATTCATGCAAGTTTATTTATATTCAATATTTTCATACTGAATTTTTATCATTTTCCGGTGCACTCATCCACATGAAGAAAAATCGGTTTTAAACTGACATAAACATTTTAAACTTGCTTACTACATCAGTGAGGTTTCTAACAATTACTGAAATAAAAAACCATTTCCAAACAGTGGGAACCTTGTCCAGTCGTGATGGAAGCCCAGTAACTGAATTGATTTATGATTTTTTTAATTGAAACTATTATTTGCAATATTTTTATGAAAAAACTCAGCAATTATATGAGCCTCAATCATTTGCAAATCATTTTAATGTTTCTAAAGTTTAATAATTTTTTGTGGGTATAATATTCGTCTGAAAGGATCCTAGAGGAGAGTGGCCAAATATCTTTGCATCAGAAAATGATTGTGGTGGAACCAGTGTTGTGAAGCGATTATTATTCCATAGTTATATAGTATAATTTTTTTTATATATGTTTGTTTATGCTAAATTTTTTTAAGACTTAATGTTTTATCACATTTTCCTAATCACTCCTCCAAATCAAGAAAAACTGGTTTTGGACTGACATAAATTTTTACTTGCCTACTAAATCAATGATTTTTCTAGAAATTACTGAAATTAGAAATTACTCATTTTGTTTCCAAACAGTGGGAAACATGTTGCAAAGGTCAGGAAGGAAGCTAAAGTAAGAGAATTGACTTATGGTTTGTTAATTGAAAAGGATAATGGTATTATTCCTACCCCCTAACCTGCAAAAATAAAAATAAACAAAACAAGTTTGTTCAATCTATTTATCTAAATACTGCATACTTATTGCAGTGGCATATTTTCTTTATTAATGATAACATCATAACTTTACACACTTACTGATTATAACAACAGAAAATCATAAATATAATAACAATTACAGATGAAAATCTTTTATTCAAAGGACATCATTCTTGAATATAAGTACCACTACTATGACCACTATCAGTACTATTAAAAATACTACTACTACTACTACTACTAATAATAATAATAATAATAATACATGTAATAATAATAACAGCATCAATAATAATACTAAAAGGATGTCCATCTACCTATATTTTTAAGTGGAAACAAACATGGGGGAGGGGGTAGAGTTGGCACTAACCATAAAACATATCAAGCATACAATATCTTCAGACCAAAACAATTCTGAAATAAAAAATTTTGGGATGTAACATGGCATAATGGATGACACAAGAATTTATGATACAAAACAAAAATTAAGATACTTAATACATAATAAGCTGAGTTGTTTCTTTTTTGATACTGTTCATAAAATCAGTTTCTGGCTTCATCCCTACAAGAACTAATATGGAATTCGCAGGCTCTGTGTATCATTATAGACTAAATATGACTGCCAAAGTTAATACTTGCAAATGTATGAAAAGCACCCAACAAATGATACTTTCAGTCATACATGAGAATTTGGTGAATGGTCTAAAACACTTCAAATGCTGCCATAAAAGGCCCACAATCAATTCAACTTCAAATTCCATCAACATCAAGATCTCATAGACATTGTGTTGTATGTAAAAGACCATATGGGCATCAAAATCATCTTGTTAATGTCCCAATATGTGACATGACCCAGTCATTTGCAGAGTGTAGTATTTTTGTAAAGTCAAATAGTAGCTGTTGCAAATTCCATTTGGAAATCTTCTACTTCACTAATGAATCCCTGAGATCTATCACTGCAACAAAAGATTTTGATTAAAACTTTTCAAGTACAAATATTAAATCACTTGTACAAAATGTGAAGAAACTAATTAAAACAAAGTCATATCTTAACTTTGATGTTCCTTCTTCCTTATCCGATGATGACTATTTCCACCTTTTTTTGGCTTGAAAATGAATCGATTCCTGTAACTGAATAAGGTTTAAATCCTGGTTCAAGAGAATAACTTGCTGCATAAGCACAAATTGTACTTCAAGATGGATGCATCCACTTGGAAACTGAATGAATTCCCCAGGATATCAGTTGATTACCTGCATAACATCACTATGGGCATTTATCAAGTCAAACAGGCTCCAAAGTATACAAATGAGGATCTCACAGAGGAGGGGCACTATGAGGTTACGTCATGCATGGATTTTCCAGGTCTGTTACATGTAAAAAGCCAGTCTCGCCACTCCAAAAATAAAATCCATTCACTGGGGATCCAATACAAGCTAAAACATTCCATGGACTCCATCAAAAGATGGTATTGTACCTGCAAGGTTGGTGCTCAGGTTGTCGGGTGTTGTGCCCATGTATCTAGTTTCCTATGGTTTCCTGGCTGCAAAAGATGGGTAAATGATGAGTTGACAAAGAAAGCATCACTAATTAGTCATCTTAAGGATGCATCATCTATTCCAGAATATGAATATGACAATAGGGAATCAAATGAGTTGTTTTTCTACACTCTGACCACTACTAACATCAGTATTATACTGGCTCTTTTTATGTTGGAAGACAATTTAAATTTTTGTATAATTTGAATTGTTGTTGTTGTTGTTGTTGTTGTAGGGTTTAACGCCATTTTTCAGCGCAAGATAGGCTATACATGGCGGCCAATATAATTGGTGGAGGAAGAACCCTGGAAAACCCCGGGAAGAACCACCGATCCACGAGAAGCTACTGGCAGGCTTTCTCACGTGCCCATGTTAGCCGAGCCTGAGACTCGAACTCACGCAGACAGAGGTGAGATGGCAGTGATCCGTAATGGTGAGCGCTTTAGACCACTCGGCCACTCAGGGCCCCCAATTTGAATTGTCAACCATATCATGATGTTTCCATTATTATGTCATCTTATTTGTGTGACACTAAGGAAGAGAGTATGATAATACATAACACCCAGATTAAGGCCTTCCAGGGCCCTCATCACTGAAAATATTATAGCACCCCACAATCTCTATTAAATGTGAAATTACAAAAAAAACATCAGAAGCTAAAAAAGGCTGGAAAATACCAGTGCTGCCACCATTCCAAATCAAAATACTCGTACATGCAGATTGAAATGATCATATATAATTCATTCAATTTTATCATCAGCAAATAATTATAATTTTTTTCTGGTGCCCCTGTTGGACTGGTGCCCTAAGCATGTGATTAGTATGCCTAATGGGTAATCTGGCAATGTACAAACTACATTCAAATGAATACAAAAAGGTATATTTTTAAGGCATACTCATTAATAATTTGACTTTTTAAGTCCATGTTGGCCTGAATAGTTTATTTTTAATGCTTTTTATTCTCTCTGATGACTGTGCAGTCATTGCAAGTTCTGTCTGGTCACCTCCCAGTGAATCTAAGAGAGGTCCAAGGTTAAATACACCAAAAAAAATGGCAATTACAGTAACAGTTGCTCATCTCAACTGTACAGACGGCAGGAGTGTATCACCTCTGGGTCATATTGTGGGTGGATGAGTGGGGACATTACTATCATCAGGATTTGCTATTAATTTTGGTTAACTGCTACTGTTAGGTAATATGTGGTTTGTGAGTGCATTTTTTTTTTTATCAGATGCTTCGTCGTCTCTTGCTTGCATAGTCATTTTAACACTTCTCTGAACCTCCGGTTATATAGAAAGCCTTATGGTGAGATATTCACATGATTTTTGTGTAGGAATACAGACAAGCATGTGGGCCTACATGTAAAGTATACAGTACTGAAAATATTGATGCACAAAATTTGCCTTCGAAACCTCTGTCATATTATAGTAGTCAATGTAATAATGTGACTAGCTTTACTTTAATGGTATATATGAACACATATTCATATAACATTATTTTATTCGTTAAAATTTTTATATACATCTTTGAATTTCTTCATTGCCCCCATCGAGGGCCCCAGTTTTAAGTCACAACAAAGAACTGAATATAGGCTTACATGTTCATGGGAGGAGAGAGAGAGAGAGAGAGAGAGAGTATAGTCATATATAGTTACTTTAAACAATGAAAAGGTAGAACAATACTTACTTTGACTCATTTTTCATCCAAGTTTACGTGCATACTTGTTCCCAAAAATTCCTTGAAAGTTGCATTCATTCTATAAATCCCTGAATCTTGCATGATGTAAATCACCATCTTTGTAGACCCTTAGTACTGGTAAATAGCATTTGCAAAACGAATAATAAAAGGATTGTTTCCATTTGGTCGTTATAGGTATATGTTCTTTATAAACGTGTACATCCCCTCATTTCACAGACAACTGTATGCTGTCAGTGTTATGCAGTATTCCTGCGCTGGTTTAAAAATAGACGTAAAAAGTCTAGAGAGTACAATAACTATAGTCTGTTTCTTTCTTACTTCTAAAACATATTTCACAATTTTCAGAAGTTCATTAAAGTGCTGAACAAATATTGTTTTACTTCTTATTAATGTCCATATTATATCATTATGGCAATGGACACGTGAACACAAAACTGATGTCAGAAATAAATGTTAACCACCTCGTGTACAGTATACATCATATGAGGACATTTGGAGAGGGGGCAGAAAATGGCCCTTATTCAATATAGTCCTTTAAAAACTTCACAAAACATCATCTTTAATAAAGCATCTCAACTAATTTTGAAGGAGTTTAACAAGGCAATTCATTGGTTTGAGCTTCAAGGTCTAGGCAGGCCATAGTCAGAATAATATCTTTATCAAATATACATAACACCTGGCTGTTACTTTTACTAGTTCTCCACCATATTGTTTGACTGTTAGAATATCTGGAAATCACAGAATGGACTAAAGTCAATGAGAAATCTTAAAATGTTATGAGAATAAATCATCTGTAAATTTATTTATTTGTTACTGAAAATTTCTGATCAACCTAATTTATTAGAGTTGGAGAGTGTATGTACATTGAAGTCAATTCTAAATGTTTGAATAATACAGACAAACCATATTACCATGCTACTTATGATAATATCTTTGTTTGCATAACAGGATTTGTTTGCTTTTTTGTTTTTGTTTTATCAGCATTTTTAACGCATTATTGGGTTTATATAGAAGTGGGAGCTAAGTGCCTCCAACTTGGGACACACCGAGGCAGCCAACCCAGGCTGGCCTTGATAGGTATTGAACCTGTGACCCTTGGATTAGGAGTCAGATACTCTACCAACTGAGTGACTGGGGCTCCTTATCTGGCAATTAATGGTGTATGAAATTCCAAGTAAATTTTACTTTGTATCAAAGCTGTTTCTCTCACTAGCAAGGTTTTCCAAGATAAGACCATTTCTTTTCAACTGCTGAGTGTTGAAACCATCTGATATTTTAACAAGATTTTAAAAATTAACCACTGTGGCAGCCATGTTGGCTGTAAAGGTTGGTACCATTTTTTTTAGGACCAAGCAGAAATCTTGGTGAAAACCATGTGTTTATTTGGACATCCTTCTGGAGTAGAAATAAGACAATTTTCAAGATGACTGTAATGGTGACCATATTGGATGTCAGATCAGTACCATTTTCATTAGAACAAACTAAGCAACATAAAAACCTTTGGTGAAAGCCTTATCAAAATTACTATTCATCTAGAAGAAGCAATAACAAGATTTTCAAAATGGCCATACTGAAGGTCAGATTGGCACCATTTTTACTTTAATGAGTTATCACAAGTCTTCTGGTGATAACCCCATGGTGATACAACTTGCTATTGAGGAGTAATGATATTAAGATTTTTAAGATGGTGGCCATATTGGATGTCAGATCGTTTAGGTCCAACTAGTTATCACAGAACATCTTCAGGTGAAAGCCCCATGTTGATACGACTATCCCTTTAGGAAGAGTAGCGATAAGATATTCAGGATGGCCATTGTGGTGGCCATATTAGAGGTCAGGGGCACCATTTTCATTTTGGGACCAAGTAGACATTAGAATCCTTCAGGTGAAAATAACCATGTTAATACGACTTTCTGTTCAAAAGGATTAGTGATAAGGTGTACAAGATGACTGCCATGGCAACCATATTGGATGTCAAGGACCAACTAGACATCATGAGAAGTATTTTAGTGAAAACTCGTGTTGATATAACCACCATTCAGAAGGAGCACAAAAACAAGATTTTCAATATGGTCTATGTTGGTGAGATGGGATGTCCAAGTGGCACCATTTTCATTCGAACCTACTTGAAATCATAATAGGTCTTTTGGTAAAATCCCCATATTGATGTGACCATCCATTCTGGATGAGTAGCAATAAGATTTTCAAGATAACCACTCTCAGCTATTTTCATTTAAGGGCAAATAGACATCATAGGTGATTTTCTTGTGAAAACTCCATCCCGATAGGACACCTACTCAATAGGAATAGTGATAACAAGACTTTTTCAAGATGTCTGCTGTTGTGACCATGTTGGGCATCAGATCATTACCATTTTCATTTAGAACCAACTACCCCATGTTGATATGACCATCTAGTCAAGAGACGTAGCTATATTTCAAGATGGCTGATGTTGCAGCCATCTTGGATGTCTGAGCAGCACCATTTGAATTTAGGATCAGTTAGACCATGGGATGAAGGTGTGTACAGTTTTATGGCAATCCTCAAAGCTGTATAGACGGAGTAATGATAACAAACTTGTGCTAACTGACGCACATTGGCTGACAGATCGCCCAACAAGCTCTTCTGATCTTTGACCAGTATACAAGAAAAAAAAGGTGGGGTCTCTACTTAAAGGAGGGATTTAATGAAGAAATAAAGGAGGCATGAAAATATGATGTGCAATATTTGCACACTTGGTTGATTGTGAAGCATGTTTGCAAAATTGGCATTAATCCCACAAACACATATCCTAGACCCTGTTTTCTCACCCATGTGACAGAGGAATCTAGCTGTTTTGCTAACCTTACTTTTCTTGTCTAAGTCCAGTCATCTCATACCAGTCATCTCAGTCAAGGCGTCCACGTGCTAGGGACTACTTTTAAAAAAATAAACCTTTGTTGTCTTCTGCTATGCCTGACATATTTGTTCTAAAATCAAACAACAGCAACAACAACAAACAAATATATAACAAAACAACATAGTAACTTAAGGACTCTCCATTTTTGAGAAAACACCATACAAAACATTTCGAGAGAGACAAACACATACACACACACGATGTTGAGCTTTTTGGTATTATGATAGTTCGTTCCACACAGCATAGTCAGTTTTATCCTATCTGCAGGCCTAACTCAGTGTACATTTTCAGGTCAGCGTCATTAAATGTAGCTAAAGCTACCTAACTAGTTTTAAATACTTCATGTGAAACAAATTATATACTGTTAGCTACATTTAATGATGCTGACCTGAAAACTTACTGTGCTACAGATAGGATAAAATTCTCAATGCTGTGTGAAATGAACTATGACAGAAAACACTGATCTGTGCACATAGCCTATAGACCTATACACTTCATAGTTTTCCAACGCTCTTAACAACTACAGAAAACTTAGTAACAGCCAGAAATATGTTATATCAAACATGCTTTATTCTATTTTTGTTAAGCATCTCCATTGCGCCCCAGTTGAATCAAAAATATACCTACAATATTTAATGACAAATAATGCACTTACCAGCCTGAAGGAATCATTTATCCATCAACACATTAATCCCTAAGCAAATTTCACTGTGACACTTGCCATATTTCCAAGACAGAAAAATAAATTTTCAAAGAATCTGAACTTGAAAGTTTAGCACATGGTTTTCGGCTGGGGTCAGTATTTGGAGGGTCTTTTATACACGGAGGTACTTTTACAATCAATATTAATTACAACACAAGTATGTCACAAACAGTTTTACCTCCTCTAAAGAAAAGGAGAGTTATATATGATAGTGGCACGGATCTCTAATTACCCATGAATAACCCAAGCATGGAAACTCGTGCTATATGTATTTACACTACAACAGAGCTGTGGGCCGAGTACAGTTTCATTATGTACAATATAATTTTCTAAATTGGAACTAATGAAAATGAAACATTTTCTTGTAATAAATATTAACTATTTATTGTTAATTTCATATAACATCCATATATTAAATGTAATAATACCTAAAAACTATGCAATGTTTAATGTTGTTATTTTGTTTTGACTCGTGTATAAAAACTGTGTACTTCGGATGACACATCACGCCACAGTCCTCATTAACATATTTGTATTAATGCACCGCATGTAAACATTGGCGCGTGAACTATATTGCACAAGGGAGGAGTTCTTTCTTACTTTAAAGGATAATAAGGGAGGAGTTCTTTCTTATTTTAAAGGATAATATTCGGTGAGAAAAATAATCTATGTTGGGGTTTGGACCGAGACAAGGAAATCCCCGTTGCGGGGTACATTATATGTCTCCCCGCTCGGCAAGCCTCATGGGGAGACAAATAATGTAACCCCTTGACTGGGATTTCCTTGCCTCGGTCCAAACCACAACATAGATTCTATATATCTTAGCACCACCTATTACTATCTTTAGTGAAGGCAGCCTTGTTATGATTTAGTTATCTTTGCACATGCACTAGCCAACTGTCAAACAAATTTAAATTTTCTATCATAAACATTTTTTTTTTTTTAAGCTTTCCTTGCTAGTAGAACAGTATAATTCTTATACCTTGAATTTAAACAACTGAACACGTTAAATATGTCAGCATACAGAACAAAAGAAACAAAGAATTTATGCCTAAACAAATTTATTTGTGCAAAGGACATGCAGACATGATAATATAAAAGTAATAAATTGACAAAAGTCACAAAATATGCTGGAAAAGTTGTCAGAATGCTAAATCAGATGCATTCAGTTTTTCAAATAATACATTGGAAACTCTTATTAAAATTTTGATGCTGCACTTAGGATGTTCACCTTATAAAATAAATGCTGTGTTAAGATGTTCATTTTAGTAAAAAATCTATGCTTGCGATACAGCTTGATGAGTACAACCACATGCTACTTACAGTTATCCTAGTACTCTGGGACAGATTAGACCAAAGTGATGTGCTTCCAATTTAGTTATTAAATAATGAAAAAGAAAAATGCTTATACAAATTTAATAATCACAAACAGCCTTGGAGAAGAAATGATAAAGTCAATGAAAAGTACACAAGACATTTGGAAATCATTAACAATCTAAGACTTGGTATAAATGGGCCACACTTTCTGTTTCAGTGATCTCAAATAAAAAATTGTCATAATGAAGAAAAATAACACACCTACATACCCTTTTCTTTGATAAAAACGAGTCTTCAGTCTATGCAAGATGAGTTTGAAAATGCTCATTGACTTATTTTTGGTGATGGTATTTTTTTCACATACTTTTATATGTGATTATAATTACTTGGGTACAGATATTAAAACTAATATTAGCACAAGAAAATGTACACTAAGCTATAAATGTTTATGTGATTTTACACTGCTTGGACCCTAAGCTGTGTACCAATATATATCTTTCAAAAAATTAAATGCTCCAACATTTCTCAAACAATTATCCCGAAGCTTGAAATGTGGGATACCATGGAGACAATGCACATTATTATAATTAAAAAATAATATGAAATAAAATACCTATTACTGCACTATGACAACAGTGTTATAAAAATAATGAGGGCATAAAGAACATCAGATTTAAACAACTCTAAAAATTTTAATTTATGCAATGCATACCATAGATTCTTGATCAAATTCAGAGAAGAAAACAAACTGTTGCATGACAAAATGTGTCATCTAGCAATTTTCCAGGGGGCTTTATACTAATGTTATCAATCAGGTTATAAATTTACCCATATCATTTAATACCACTTGGCTTAAATCAGTACATCACTTTATTTTAAAAATGTTACTTACTTAACAGTCAACTATGATTTATTTAGTATTGTCACTGAACACTGTCCTGTTCTTAAACTCTGTCTAAACATGTTTTAGACATTTTTTCAGTAGTAAGTAAGAAATAAAAGAAATTAGAACTTATTCCAAATAATAAACGCCCATGTTGATTCTTGATTTTCTGCAACATTGCCAAAATATTAAAAGGTCCATTATATGTCAGTCTACATGTGTTAACAAATGGGATCTCTTTGAGAAATTGGCAGTGGATTTACTATTAAATTCCATCACATGCTTAAATACAACTTCACTGTAAACTACTTCATAGAACTGACTTGCAGATTTGTTGAAAATAGCATTAAGATCTGATTCAAAATAATCATACTGCTGTTTTCATCATCTTAGCTTGCTTTAGAGTCAAAAGTGAAATATTTAGCAAGGTATGGGAAATGCACCAGACCACATTTATAACACTGTTCATAAAGCCATACATGTGAAAGCATTATTAGTCGGGGATCCTCATACTGGGGATGTTCTAACAAGGCTGTTTCATAATAGTGTACAAAAATAGAGTATTTAATTATGTTAAATTAAATGAAATAATTCAAGTATCAGTGAAAACACAAAATCGGTAGTGGGAATCCATTATCATACACATGTTATAAGAGGGCAGTGGTATACTGAAGGACTTTACAGTGAGAACACTACAAACAGTTTTAATTTCTTCATAAGATATAATGTAAAATTTGGATTTCCATTATTAATACCAATACTTTCCTCTAAGTCATTTCAATTATCATACATTGTACAGCATGTCTGAAGAACAACTCTGCATAATTTGGGCAGAAATTCCTAAAGTCTCAGATTCATATAAACTGCCATCAAACTTGCTTATTTTGATGGAGTTAAGTCTGATGGACTTTTTTCTAAAGAAAAATGTTTTCTCACAGATGACTGATCCCAAAAAGACCCATTGTTTTGCTATATAAATTGTGAAGCCAATTTTTTCAGAGAAATATAAAAAAAACATCAGGATTCATACAGTTCATTACTTTTCAACTGAGAGAGAAAAATATACCATACATCCTCAGAAGAGATGTTCAACTGCAAACAATATAGACCCTGATGTGCTGCAACAGCAGATCTGCGTCTGTGCAGTTTGCAGATGGGTCCAACTTGTATACAAATATATATGCTACTTCTTCCCACCATATTGCATCTATTCCCACCATATTGCATATATTGCTGACTAGAGTACTGATGGGTAAAATCAAAGGTTGCACCAAATGTCATATGGTCACACTATGCAGTATGTGCTCTTGTGATGGCCAAAATTGCCAACTTCAGATAAAATATTTTTGATTATGATTCACAAGTTAAAAAGATGAATTTGGTTGTTTAAAATTTATAGGCTTATCCTGTTGTGTTCCAAGTTGTAGTGCAAAATTACTGCTGGTCACAAATGTATCAAATTTTTCAGGCTGAATGTATGACACTAGTGACTTGAATTCTGATGGTAGAAACTTGTTAAAAATATACAGTTAAGTGAAATGAATTATTGGTCTGAAGAAAAAAGTCAATTCAGAGAAAGGACACCTTAAATAAAACACTAGTAGAAAATAAGTCAGCACTAAAATGTAAATGACTGCAGATCTGAATGGAAAATAGTACATGAATTTCATGGTAAATCACATAACTGAACATGTCCATGTTTTTATGGATCTAAATTCTAATATCAGTCTTGATTAAGTATACACTCAGAGGAATTATTATAAAAATTGGCACTGGACTTGATATTGGATCATCAGAATCAGAATTAAACAATCTTTGTATTTTAATTCAACAATTTTCTATTTGTGCAAAATTAAATCAATATAAGAATAAAAACAAAATGACTTTTCAATTTGTCCCCTGAGCATTAATGGTAATGAGGATAATAAGAATTTATCTTTTAATTAGAGTAGAAATCATTGTTGGTATATTTTATTTAATATTATTGTACTCATGCTCTTTAATGTGGTGACTTTTAAGTCCTGAATTCACCAAGTGAAAGACAAGTTTTCAATCCCTGCAAAATATGTTATGGCCACACTTTCATTTTGTTCAGAAGGCAAAGTAATACTGAATTAATAACTAGTCTGAACCATGTATGGATTTCATTCAAACTGCACATTGGTAACAATATTTCTATGTTAGGGTCAAGGACGCTGGCGTAAATGCCCATCAGCTAATCCATTTTGTGTATATTCCTTTACTATTCCATTGGATTCTAGTTCCTCCCTGTGGAAACCATTGCTCATCTCGTCTCTTTTTTTAGCCTCTCTCTTTGCATTCTTCTTCATTATATAAGCATGAAAATAGAAGTTTCCAAACAATGTGAGCATAAAGATCATGTATCCACACAGAAGATAATGTCCCCAAAGTGGAAAGTCGCAGCCAGTGAAATAACTCTGCAGTGTGTGTGATAGAGTTATACAAAACTGTATCTGTAAATAGAGTAAATGTAACATCAGTGAAAATTTGTAACATAAAAATTAGGTCACATGCAAATTAACACCAATGTATGTCATGTGCAAAATTAGGACCAATGTACATGCCACATGCAAAATAAGAACCAATGTACATGTCACATGCAAAACTGAAACCAATGCACATGTAACATACAAAATTAAAACCAATGTATCTGTCACATGCAAAATTTAGAAACAGTTCAAATGCCTTTATAGTTTCATTAAATGTTGATGAATTTAAAATATTTGTACCTGGATTTATTACTAAAATGTATAATATATAATTATTTGGTATTATGAATGCACCCTGCATAATTTAATTTTGAGTACCATTCATGTGCAGTCTTCTAGGTCCCCAAAAGAAAACAAAATAACCTGCAATTCTCTAAGGCTTCCTATTTGGTGCAGTCACAAGGAAGGAAGTTTTAAATCTGCAAGAAGAATTCCTTGAACAGACTGACACTCAACTAGCTTGAGAAAACAATCATAATGGATTTCCAAGCAGCAGCATTTTCATGTAGGACTACTAAACATTGAAGAAGTCTTCTGGTGAAAACCCAATGCCAGTATCACTTTCCATTAGCAGTGATAAGATTTTTAATATGACTGCAATGGCAGTCGTATTGTGTGTCAGATCCACACCATTATCATAAAGGATCAACCAGGTGTTATAATTAGTTTTTTGGTAAGAAACCCATGTCAGTCTGACCAGCCACCCATTAAAGAGGAGGTGAAATTATGTGATTTTCAAAGTGGCCACCATTTATTCAGGTGATTAGCAATAACAAGATTTTCAAAATGGCCACCTGGGCTGCCATATAGAAATCAGATTGGCACAATTTTCATTTTGAACCAACAAGATATAGAAGTATTTTGGTGTAAACCCCATACTGATTGAAACATCTATTCAGGAGGAGGGGGAGTATAAAAAAAGATTTTCCAGATGGCAGTCATGGTGGCCACTTTGGATATCAAATTGGAACCATTTTCATTTTGGACTAAATTTAACTTATAAGAAGTCTTAGTGAACATTTCATATCAATATGACCATCCATTTAGGAGGAGTAGAGCTAACAAGACTTTAAAAATGGGTAGTCGGGCAGCCATATTATATGAAACATCAGCACCATTTTAATTTAGAATGAACCAGACATCATAAAAACAAAATTTTAAAGTGAAAATCTTGTGTATATTGACCATCTATTCAGGAATAGTAGCAACTACATGATTTTCAAAATGGGTGCTGTGCTGGCCAAAATGGATTTCTGAGGGCACCACTTTCATCAAGGACCAGCCAGACCTTGAGATGAATGTGTGTATATAAAGTCTAGCAGCATTCCTCCATATGGCTTAGGAGGAATAGCAATAAAGACTGTACCAATGGATGCCAGACAAAAGGCCATTTCAGTATCTCTTTCTACTGTATGACCAGTAGAGTTCAACAAAAAGAGGCAGAGGGATGTTTCATGTAAATTTGGTCAAGACAAATTTTAAAAAAATACAGCATAATATTCTCATATCAAAGTTATAAATACACAGAAACATTTACTTTTGTTCATAAATTGCTTTTTAAACAATTTACTGAGAAAAGATAGGCAAAGAACAAAAATGGGAAATAGCATAATCCAATATAGGATGGGGCTCATAGATTATGAAATTCATCAAAAGCAGAATTTCAGTGCAAACATACCAGCTGAAAATTTGTTATATGTCTTTTCCACCAAAGCTTTTCTCTCAGGGATGGAATAACTGAGAGCCCATAATAGGAATACATCACCACATGGACCAGACAGTTAAGGCAGGCACCAAAATAGGCTGAAACAAAAGAAAACATTTAACACACTCATTGCTTATGCATGACATCTTTCAGAATAACATTTAGTTAACTTTGCCATTTGAGTAAAAAAATTATTAAACTATTTTTACTGTAAGCACATTTTTGCCTTGTAATCGAGATACTGGCAATTAAGTTCCCAAAGAACTCACCCAATTTACGCTGTATATGCCATATAATTACTACTGTGGTCATTTTGCTGTTTTTCTGTTAGTTTTCACAAGGACAAGTATTGTGTGATTTACACAGATGAGGGATACACAGTGTTGCTGTGGAAAAAAGACTGCCATGGAGCCTCAAATGTACATGCAGTTGGGTACAAGATGATAAAGAATGTAAATCTCATGCAATGCATTAACAAAACTCTTAAACTTGGGTGCACACGTGCACTTTTATACTCTTGTGAAATCCACAGAATACTCAAAGTCAACAACACTTCAGTTTAGCGAAGTGCAACCTTTAACATTAATGTATTTGTGCATATATAATAATTAAATTCCCAGAGACTATAAAGTTAGTGTTTGGCTAAATTACTAATGTCCTGCAAAATACACATCATGTACACAATCTATCCAATGGAAATTTCTAAATTGATGAAAATGATATGTCACACAGCTCATTCTTGAGAAAAATTTCCAAGTAAGTGCCTACCACAAACAATCTGGCCTGGTACACCTGTGAGGTGACAGTGACAAAATGAAAATGGTTTTAGGTTAGAGCCTGCTATTGCATACAATTTACCCTTGTGTAGACTTCCAATGACAAAATGAAAATGGTTTTTGGTTAGAGCCTGCTATTGCATACAATTTACCCTTGTGTAGACTTCCAATGACAAAATGAAAATGGTTTTTGGTTAGAGTCTGCTACTGCATACAATTTACCCTTGTGTAGACTTCCAATGACAAAATGAAAATGGTTTTTGGTTAGAGTCTGCTATTGCATACAATTTACCCTTGTGTAGACTTCCAATGACAAAATGAAAATGGTTTTTGGTTAGAGTCTGCTACTGCATACAATTTACCCTTGTGTAGACTTCCAATGACAAAATGAAAATGGTTTTTGGTTAGAGCCTGCTATTGCATACAATTTACCCTTGTGTAGACTTCCAATGACAAAATGAAAATGGTTTTTGGTTAGAGCCTGCTATTGCATACAATTTACCCTTGTGTAGACTTCCAATGACAAAATGAAAATGGTTTTTGGTTAGAGTCTGCTACTGCATACAATTTACAAGTTCAATTTTCATAACCTTTGGAAGTCCGAAGACCATGTGGTCCTATTCAGCATTAATAAAATTTCAAGTTATGATTTTATCAATTATCAACAAAAAAATTTTCCTCAATGAGCTGTTTCACTGTACCCAAGATGGACAGAGAGAGAAACCCATAATAAATATTTGAGAAAACAAATAGTTATGGAAAAATCAGATATTTTTTATAAAGTTTTCATCTTAATGAAGCAAGATACCAAACTTAATAGAGATCATGGGACCTTATTTATTGATCTGTTTTGTCTGGTGCATGGCTTGACAAAACATTTAAAGATTCAATACTTTTACACAAACTTCAGAAATTGTACATTTTTTCCATAACCTTTCAAAACTGCAATCATCAAGACCTGCAATGAAAGCCATGAACTGTAAAATATATCTATATGTGCTTGAATTTATGACAAATTTTTGTGGACAAATGTTATTGATAGCATTAATATCAATATTAAATTAACTTGGTATGGTATCATAAATGGTATAAAACTTAACAAAAGGCAACTTGATTCCTAGTATTGACTCATAATGGCTGATTAAACTGTTGATAGGGGTTGGGCATAATTTATCTGGGTCCATTTTCCTGTGGGTCTATTTCTTTCTACCAGGCATAGACAACTAATTCAGTTGACATAGACTGTAACACTAATATTTGGCCAAATTATCAAAGACCGACCTTCAAAACATGCTAATATCCGATTCAGGACCTATTCAAGATGAAACTTCTAAAGCAATAAAAATGATATGCCACACCGATAATTTCTGATAAAAATTCTCAGGTTAAGGTAGGTACCTGCTAAAAATTAAATCCAATAGTACCCATGTGGCTACAGTGATGAAATGAAATTGGCTCTTTTAGCTTCAATCCAGCTACTATGTACAATTTACCCATAAGCTTTTCTGAAAAAAATTTAATTGCTTCCATTAATTTCTTTCAATCGAAAGGCAACCATCATCATTTCCAATGCAGAATTTAATATACCACCACATGTAGCCTGCATCCATAGCTCACACAGTAATTAGGTGCCACTGAGCATTTGTATGTTAACAAATAATTATGCTCATCATCAGTCATCAAAATTTGAGTTTGAGTTTGCATTCAAGTAGGGGAATTTTTTCTTAAGACATACAGCCCAATTTCCATTCAAGTATGGGAATTTTTTAATAAGACACAGTTCGATATCCATTCAAGTTTGGGAGTTTTTTAATAAGACACACAGCCCTATATCCATTAAAGTAGGGGAATTTTTTAATAAGACACACAGCCCAATATCCATTCAAGTAGGGGAATTTTTTTAATAAGACAAACAGCCCAATATCCATTAAAGTAGGGGAATTTTTTAATAAGACATGCAGCCCCATATCCATTCAAGTAGGGGAATTTCTTAATAAGACTTACAGCCCGATATCCAATTTAGTAGGCGAAGTTTTTAATAAGACATATAGCTCGATATCCATTGAAACTCCTTAAGATGCACACTCAGACTCAAATATTGTTACTTCATGTGGCACCATGTTTATTATTTGCATCAATCAGCTTCCTAAATTAAACGTCAACAATCTGAATACATGAAGATTCTTCCAAACTTGTATGTATTGAAAATGTAAAAAATTGAGATGCTTAATGACTATGGGATTTTATAATACTCACACTGTCCTCCTGGTAAGAATGTTATGACAAACCACCAGATGTTGAGTATGCTCGCATGATGAAACACGTGGAGAAATGTCACTTGTCCATTCTTTTTCCTAAGAATCATTAATACTGTGTCCAACAGTTCTACTGCCTTGGAAATGAAGAACCACCATAGTACCTTGGCCACCTTCAACAAATCAAGTGTTGTATTTATCTGTACCCTAAACAATTGTATTGATCCAGTCTCATTTAAGTTCATTAGGATTTCATTGTAACTAAATTTTACTTTACACCTTCAATCCTTGAAATATCTTTCACATCATAGGATTATTTTTACCACTGGTTTTTTTAAAGTGACCCTTCACTTTACATGCATCAGTTTCTTTCCTGTTGCTTAGCTTGGCCCTGCCCTCTAGTGACAATAAGTTATTATTTTAATATTGTCATTATTATTATTATTATTATTATTACTACTACTACTATTAAGTTTTTCCACCACCTTCCTTTGTAATAAAGTGAACATGGTATCCAGGATGTAAAGCCTAGAGTGAAGAAAATTAATTCATCACTACATCTGGCACCCTATGAAACCAGCTGTTAGCTTGCATCCAAATTTGTGTACCTTGTTAAATAGATCCCAATTATTTCTTCTATTATTTTGAAGTTTTTTATTAGTTGAGATCACCTCATCATTATTCTGGTTCATTTTATTTTTCTGTGCCAAAATGTAAATATTTATTGTTCTGTGCATATCTGTATGTGTGTGTTTAAACTTGGATTATTTATTAGGCTGCCATGCAAGTGTGTCTGGTACCTATTCATGAGTGTCTAATTCCACATGTAGGCTGCATCTTTTTTTGGAGGGAGGGGGAGGGGGAGAGGGGAATATAGACTCAGTTGAAAGTGTATTGGGGTTGGTATGTGCAGGTAAGGTGATGGATGCCATAATCCAAAAACCCAGGTTCAAATCTCAGCAGGGGGCAAACTGAAAATTTGATACATATTCGATAATATACTTTTCACTAGAAATCCTGCATATCCCAAAATGAAATGCTTGGCAAAGTTTGACTCTAATCTGTCCTTTGAGCTTGTGTGCTAAGATTAATTTTTACATCTGGGTATTATAAAGTGATACCCCATTTAGCTGTCTCTGTTTTTCCAGGAAATGTCACTGTAAACTCTTTCTTCATGTGGCAAGAAGTGCTCTCAGTCAATACAGTCATCAAGTTTAATGACTGTATAAAATGGTTAGAGAAACTAAGCCATTTGCAAACAAGAGTCCCTCTACAGAAATGATGGTCTACTGGCTAAACAATTTTCCAGGAATCTTAGTCAAGTCCATTTTAATATCCTCAGTCTTCTATTTTTTGTAACTGCTGAGTATAGAAAACAGAAGAAGAAGAAACTCCAACATACCAATTTGGTAAAAGAAATATTTTCTTACACGTCTGAATCAACATGCTTACAAGATACCTGTAAGTGCACCACAAAATTCTCTGTAATGACCTTTGACCTTGAACCTCATATCATGGACAAGAAAAAATCATTGAACTTGTCATTGTCAGTGTCAAGATACACCAACATGCCAAGTTTGGTTAAATCTATAATTAAACTATATTGTGGAAAAAATTAATTATTTAATTGGCATCATTCAGGATATTGATCAGATATATGCACACACTGGGTTGGATAAAAACCCATTCTTATTTGTTTATATTACATGTATAATGTTTCACCCACATCAAATTGTTTTATCTCTGTGCCAGGCCATTTTTTTCAGCTTGCCAGGATTTTTTCCCCAACAACTTGCCTTATTTTAGGTTGCAAATGCCTATATTTATTTCTTAAGGATATTAACAGTTCCTTATATGCATTCAATTTTCTTTCAAAGCATTACTGCTATGTGTATGTTATGCTAGGAAGATATGAATAGAGAATCAAATCAATACTGAGTACAACCATATCAAGGATTTCAGAGCATGGAGTAAAATTGTATAAAGGATGTTATTCCTGCAACTTTGTGTAGAACACATAATAAAACCATAGAGCTAAAAATTATTCTGCTAAAAAATTATTCAATCACCTGATTTCAAACCCTATCACTTGAATAACACCTTTACTTACTGCTTCACGGGTATTTAAGATGATTACTGACTGACTGAGCAGTTATCTTAGGTACCTGACTTGGCCTGATTGTCACATAATTGGTCTATGATGATGGAGTCTACTGTAGTGTGTGTTATATTTAGTCATCTCCACAAATTACTTCTGAACTTAGTAAAATTCTATGTGCTCAATCAGTAAAGTGGACACAGCACCATAAAAAACAAGAGTCCCTCTATGGGATTGATGCTCTACTATCCAAAAAGAATGTCCTGGAATTCAGATAATGTTACAAGTCTATGCTCTTAAAATAAGTAACAGAAAAGAGTGAAAGACAACAAGCTTTGTAAAATTTAACAAATATAATTTATTTCCCTAGAATACAAAGTGAAAATGAGAAAAGAAAGAACTTACCGTATTGTGAATTAAATCCCAAAATAATCCAAAAATTACAGACACAAGTCCTAGTAATTTAAAGTCCTGAATTAAGCTCTGTACAAGTCCTGAAGAAATCCAAAAACTGAAGGTGATAACATGTCTTTTATAGAGTGTTGATGTGTCAACAGTCTTTTGTTGAATTACAGTAATATAATTCCAGGTCTGAATTCAGTATAAATTCCAGTGAATGTCTTTATCCAAGAATTTTATCAGAGCACTTTTGTATTTCCAGAGAAAATAATCACTTGAACTCAATAATTTGAAGAAAATAAAATTCAGCCCAACTGGTCACAACATAACACAACTTGAAAGGGCTGAATATTAAAGCACAAATGAGCAAGTCCTCATAATCACAAGATTATACAGTTCTCTATTTTACCTACGTCACAATTAGCATTGTCCATTTAAAAAATTACCTAATGGAAAATAACCTTCTAGAATGATCTAGAAAATCAAAACCATAACCTGTAAAATTCATGTAGGAAAGTCCAAAACCCTGACCCAAATAAACATATTTACTTCTTCTATTAATAAAGATCCTGATATTAAGCCCATAGACAGATAGAATAAACAATTTAGCTATGTATTAGTTGTTTACAGAAAATGAAATATTAAAAAAAAGTCAATCAGCTCAAGCAGAAATGAACTCAATTTTGGACAAGGTCAAATCCAGCATTCAATGTTACATTACGATAGCATGTAATGAAATAAAAAAATTTAAAACTAACAAACAAACAATTAAATTAAATATACATGACAATAAGAACATTTCTTCTTTTTAACTTCTGAGTGTTAAAACCATTGTTAATATTCTTGAGATACAACATGATTGTCAAACTGGCTATTGTGCAGGCCATAAAGGATGTTGAGTTGGCACCAGTTTTATTTAGTAAATGGAGGACATTATTAAAGTCTTTTGGTGAAAACTCCATGTCCATATGACCATCCATTCAGGAGAAGAAGGTTGCACTCTACTGTTTAATATATACTTTGCATAGGGTTTATGTTTTAAAGAAAAGGGATTTCCCCTGATTTTCCTCGCTGGCTGTCCTGGTTATTGAAATAAAAAACTTGTATACCTTAGGTATTGTTAAAAGAATGTTTAATTCCCTTTCTTTTTGTGTATGATTGATGGGTGTAATTTGGGTTATAGAGTATACAGCTTGACCCTACTTCAAAAACTGTTAGCTGTGCTTGGTTACTTTTCACTTCCTGGACTTCAAAAGGTAATTGTACTTTTATATATTCTGCAATTCATTTGCTGCACTTTCAGAAGCTGGTATTGCCTACTCTGGCACAATTCATTTTCCCCATTTTAAAACTGCATATTCATACTGATACTTTGAGCACATGGAGGCAGCCATTTTCATCAGCAGTGCTAAGATCATGCACAATTTTCACAACTACAACATGTCAAGAAATTTCAGCCACATTACATGAAAGAAACATAAAGGTATGCCAGTATTCTCTTCAATGTGCATGTTGCATATGCAAACAACTTCACCTTACGCCTGTCACTCTGTGACCACACCAGAGGCCTAGTGATAGAGCGTCTGCCTCGGATGTGGGAGGTCGCAGGTTCAAACCCCAGCCAAGTTATACCAAAGACTTACAAAAAATGGTACTAACAGCTGCCTCGCTTGGCTCTCAGCATTAAGAGGTTAGTGTTAAGACTGGTGGGCCTAGTGTCAGGATAGTGTGACTGGGTGGGACATCATGCTACATGTCTGTGGCATGATGCCCCAGTGCTAGACATCACTATAAACTGTCACACTGCAGACATTGTAGCGATATGACTGAAAAATTGTTAAAGCTATGTTAAAAATCTAAATCACACACACATACACCTGCCACTCTGTCAGAAGTACATATTATCAGCAGAACACAACCTTTAGTGATGAAAAATGTTTAAGCTGGCCAACATGGCAGTCATATTGGCTGTAAGATTGGCACCATTTTTAATTGGGACCAACTAGATATCATACAAAGTCTTCTGGTGAGAATCTTGTGCCAACATCATTCTGTTTAGGAGTAGCAATAACAAGTCTTTAAAAGATGACTGCCATGGTAGCCATGCTGGATGTCAGATTGGCATCATTTTTATTCAGGACCAACTAGACATCATAAGAAGTCTTTGTTTTGAAAACTCCATATCAATATGACCATTCAGCTAAGATAAGAAGTGACAACAAGATTTTAAAGATGGCTGCCATAGTGTCCATGTTGGAAGTCAGATCAGCACCATTTTCATTTAGGTCCATCTTAAATGGGTGTTGCCATAGGTATTTCTCTTTATCTGTCTATCCAAGAAATAAATAGGGCAAATTAATGTTCAAATTTTACCTTTTTGAAAAAGTATAGAAATGTTTTAGATCTATTCTTTCATTTATATGGTGAAGTGAAGAAAAGGAAGATAGATATTATTTTAATTCAATGATGGTAATGAATTTTGGCATGACAACATGATTAAAAAAACTTTGGAAAAAAAAGAATACTAGATAAATATACATATTGTCTTCTATATTTCATTATTTTATCAATTTTCTGACAACAAGTTTTTGAAAACATTTGTTAATGCTACCAAGCAATTACCTCCATGCTAAAAAAATTCCTGGACAGGACACTGGGCATCATTCTTATTTTAGGACATCAACATATGATGAAAAGTGTTTTAGATAAAAAAAAACCATACTGATATGTCCATCTAGTGGAATAGTGGTAAATGCAGCAACATTTTCAAGATGGTCACCACTGATGGTTCATTCTAGTTATCACAAGAAGTGAAAACTCAAAGTGAATAAGACTGTATGTTCTGGAGAAGTAGATATAATTAGATTTACAAGACAGTTACCATGGCAACCATATTGCAAGTCTGATCAGCACCATTTTCATTTTTCAGTAAAAACCTCACTTTGCTACAACTATCAGTTCTAGAGAACAAGATTTTCAAGATGGCCACCATGGCCATAAAAGTGGAGACTTGACTAATACTGGCTGTCTCCAGATTTAAGTTTTCATTTAGTACCAACCGGACATCATGAAATATCTTTAGTGAAAACCTCATGTCAATATGATAATACATTCATGAGAAGTAGTGATAAAAAGATTTTCAATATGGCCATCATATAACTTGATGTCAGGTTTGCACAAATTTCATTTAGGACCAACAAGGCATCATAACTTCGTGAAAACCCCACATCAATATGACATTTCACTTATGAGAAGCATTGATAACAAGATTTTCAAGATGGTCACACTGATGTCAGATTTTTTTATTTTTGATGAAAATCCCAAGTCAGTATGACCATCCATTCAGTAGGACTAGCATTTAGAAGTTTTTTAAGCTAACCAACATGCTGGCCACACTGGGTGTTAGCTCAGAACCATTTTCATTTTGGAATAATCTAGACACCATAAGACATCTTCTGGTGAAAACACCATGTTGATATAACCACCTGTTCAGGTGAGGGCACATTTGACATGAGATTGGGACCATTTTATTTAGAACCAACTGGACATCATGAGAAGTCTTTGGAAAAACCCTGATGACATGAGATTGGGACCATTTCATTTAGAACCAACTGGACATCATGAGAAGTCTTTGGAAAAACCCTGATGACATGAGATTGGGACCATTTCATTTAGAACCAACTGGACATCATGAGAAGTCTTTGGAAAAACCCTGATGACATGAGATTGGGACCATTTCATTTAGAACCAACTGGACATCATGAGAAGTCTTTAGAAAAACCCTGATGACATGAGATTGGGACCATTTTATTTAGAACCAACTGGACATCATGAGAAGTCTTTGGAAAAACCCTGATGACATGAGATTGGGACCATTTTATTTAGAACCAACTGGACATTATGAGAAGTCTTTAGAAAAACCCTGATGACATGACCATCCATTAAGAAGGAGTACAATAACAAAATGTCCAAAATGGCATCCATAGTGGCCATACTGGTCATATCTGCATTACTTTCATTTAGAATCAACTGAACATAAGACATTTTATTTGGTAAAACCCCCCATAATTATATGAAAATCTATTAAGGAGAAGTAATGATAAATGTATGTTCAAAATGGCCACCGTAGTGGCCACATTGGATGTCAGATTGCCACCATTTGCATTAAGGACCAACTAGAGAGCATAAAAAGTATTTCTGTCAAAACCCCAAAATCAATATAACAATTCATTAAGAAGGAGTCACAATTAAAAAGATTTTCAAGATTTTCACCATGGTGGCCATATTGGGCATGAGATCAGCATCATTTTCATTTAAAACTAACCATTCATAATACCATTCATAATACTGGTAGGTCAGTTTGTGGTCAACAAATCCATGCAAATATTACCATCCTTTCACATGGAGTATTGATAACAAGACATTCAAGATGTCTGCCAGGTTGGATCTGATCAGCATCATTTTCATTTGGAACCAAACAGGCTTCACAAGAAGTCTTCCAGTTAAAATACCGTGTTGATATGACCATCAATGAAATAGGCATAGTGGTAACAAGATTTTCAAAAGAGATGACTATAACAAATGTCAGATAACACCATTTCCACAAAGGACCAACTGGCCATCATAAGAAGTCTTTTGATGAAAATCCCAGGTTGATTAGATTCAGGAGCTGTAGCAAGAAAAAGATATTCAAGATGGCTGTCATGGTGGCCATACTGGATGTCAGAACAGCACTATTTTCACTTGGGAACAACTAGATATTATAAGATGTACTTGGGTGAAAACCTCATGTCAGGAAAAGAAGCACTGAAAAACATTTTCAATATGACCACCATGCCATCCCTTTTTGACTCCACATCAGCTTAATTTTTTAATTTTCACAACTAGGAATCCTAAGAAGTGCTGAATTAAAAAAAAACATGTCAATATGACCATCTATTCAGGAGTACTGGCAATAACAAGAGTTTCAATATGAATACTGTGGTGGCCATATTGGATGTCCAAGTGGCACCATTTTCATTGAGAACCAACTTAAACCTTGAGATAAAAGTGTGTATAAAGTTTCATGGCAATCCTCCATGTAATTTAGGAGTAGCATACAAATGGATGGACAACAGACAACAGGTCATTGTGCAAGTTTTACTGGTCAGTAGAGCTATAAATGTAATATAATTACACAAGCATAAAAACTAGACCACTGTTACCTACTTTGCTAGTCCGATAAATCAACCCCCCAAATCTGTGTTGATACTGATGGATGATAATCATCACGGGTGAAGGGCTGATTTATCGGCCTACTACTTTGCCTGTTGTGTGTAGTACATTCCATCCAGTTTCGTGATTGTACATACAAATATATCAGAGAAACTAAGCTAAATGCCAAAACTTAATCCTGCCATGTATGACACTGACAACATTGCTGTCAAAACACCAATTTCCATGTCTCACCACTGCTTTGCAGGGGTGTCTATAAAAGTTGATTAAAGTTACTTTCCACAATCTTAAAAATGACAAAGACGAACAACATGGTTATGCTTCACTCTTCAAGAGAGTCTTCAAAAACCTGAAGAAAAAAAAAAAGATGCATTATGTCTAATACTTCTTGTATAATGAGGGAAATTCTAAAGTCTAAAACATACCCTCATTTCCTTGGGGTCTTTCCATGTGTTTTGGTTATATGGAGCGCATAACCAGGAGTAGCCTACAATATTTGTACTTAAGAGGATCTGAAAAAGAAGAAACACGATATGTATTGTCCTAAAGGATTTATTGCAGGCAGATTTTCTTTCTTGCAGATAAAAAACAATGGTTTCTTTAAATACTATCTCTGTTATTTCAATGGTAATGTGGATCTGAAATTTCTGTTCACAAGTTTTCTCAAAGCCTTGAGATATAATGTAAGAAGGATACTTTGGGCGGAAACCAGATTACCAAAGAAAAAGAAAGAAAGAATAAAAATTAAAAAAAACATTCATTGTATATTGCAGCAGTAGGAAGTGAATATTGGACTTCATAAAGTGATAGGCAAAAACCCAACTAACACATAATTCAAGTTTTAAGAATAATCGAGTTAAGTTCAGTGCTTCCTGAAAGCGCTGCTAATACAGTATCTACTCTATAGAACATTCACCGGACCTCAAATAATGTGGACCAATATCAGCCACTTCATAATGCACCCACAGATCCAAGTCTAAACTCTTTCCTTAAAATTAAAGAACGAGAAGTTTCAACTCTCAACATAACGGCAGATCAGGAGCTTTTACGGTAATACACCGATGTCTACACCACCCCCACCCATGTAAACTACCAACACATGATAGCATACCCAAGATCAGTCAAAATTGAGGCTTCAATTGTTTCAACAGATGAGACATGCCATGGCTAGGTGTGACGGCCTAGGCACTTGCTTTTTACCAATGAAATCTGGTTCAATTGATAGATCCCGATGTCATTAGCAGCCATTATCTATGGTATACTGTCAGATTTTCCGCTGAGTTTATATGGTGTTTGAAAGTTGAAATAAATTCACTGAATTTAACGACACTGTACAAAAACATACATGCATAAACTGCATGCATCAGGCTTTCTGTTAGTATCTATAATTTGTTAATTACAAGCTGATTTTGCCCCGGTCAGTTTGGGTGGTCTCATACTGGAGTTGACAGGCCCATCGTTCTGGTAAAATGGGCAGAATATCATCTGCTAGTGACCTTGGCGGGAAGCGTCAATAAATATAGAATGGTGCGACAAAGCACCCCAAGACTGTCCCAAAACCTACCCAGTATGCATATATACAATTTAAAAAAAAATCAAATAAAAAAGTAATCAGTATAATTTTGCACTGTATAATTGTCGAGTAACATCAGCTGAGTTTTTCCCTTGTCGGTCATCGCCAAAGGAAAGACCCCAAGATACCCCAAGGATACCCAAAAAATATACCAAGAGACCCCAAGACTGTTCCAAAACACTCTCACCTACCCAGTATACATATATACAATTTAAAAAATCAAATAAAAAAAGTAATCAGTATAATTATGCATTATATAATTATCGAGTTTTTCCCCTGTCGGTTATCGCCAAAGGAAAGACCCCAAGACTGTCCTAAAACACTCTCGCTTACCCATAACACACACACACACACACACACACACACACACACACACACATATATATATATATATATATATATATATATATATATATATATATATATATATATATATATATAATACAGTTAAATAAAGTCAAATAAAAAAGTAATCAGTATAATTTTGCATTGTATAATTATCGTTTAACATCAGTAGAGTTTTTACTCTTTTCGGTCATCGCCAAAATCTTTGGCAGCCTTGGTGTCTTGGGGTGTTTAGTCGGACTGCCTATAAGTACATCATATGCTTTAGTGATTACCTATCCACGCTGTGGACAATCCGACTTCCCGACTCCCCCCCCCCAACTATTTATAAAAGAGGCAACTGATAAAATGATAATACTCAGTTATTTTCATAATCATTGTTCTCTCTCTCTCTCTCTCTCTCTCTCTCTCTCTCTCTCTCTCTCTCTCTCTCTCTCTCTCTCGATGCGGGAGGTCATAGGTTCGATCCCCGGCAGAGTCATACCAAAGACTTACAAAAAATGGGACTAACAGCTGCCTCGCTTGGCTCTCAGCATTAAGAGGTTAGTGTTAGGACTGGTCGGCCTAGTGTCAGGATAATGTGACTGGGTGGGACATCATGTTACATGTCTGTGGCATGATGCCCCAGTGCTAGACATCACTATAAACTGCCACACTGTAGACATCGTAGCGATATGACTGAAAAATTGCTAAAGCTACGTTAAAAATCCAACTCTCTCTCTCTCTCTCTCTCTCTCTCTCTCTCTCTCACACACACACACACACACACACACACACTCGCACTAAAGGTAAAGTGCGTCAACCTGCGTATGGTAATTCCGTAATAAATTATGTACATTCGCACTCAGCCAAGAGGTCATGGTCGCCAGATACAGATTGGATTTTTAATGAGATAAATATCACTTCTTGGTTTAGTCATAGGACCCGATCAGTTGGATGTTCAGTACAACATCCATACGGTGTAACTTCCAACTTTGATTCGTGATGGATTCTTATTTAATTAGGACACTCTAAACGCGAAATCCAAAATTAGGAAAATTTGATAATCGATCGAAGGTTACTGGAAGGAATATTTGGCCTGTTTAATTATCCACAATAAAAGATATCTGAGGTAGCTGTACAAAAATACTGCACAACCACAATACTATGATAAGGTCAAAGGCTACATGAACGTGTCTAGCGTATGCATTCGGTGTATGGCATCCCGTTTGTCCTTCTTTTGACGTATGAAATGCATGATAACGAACACAACTGACGGACATGAATAGTGTATTAGCTTCCACAGTTCGGGCTCTTGGGCTTACATGGATGTATCATCCGAAGTCAGGTGAAATCTACATGTAAAAAAGTCTGTCTGTTGCACCTTGCCTGACTAAAAAAATCCAAAAAAACCCCCCAATCCTAATCACATTTAAAAATTACTGTAAAAACTTAAAATTTGAGTTACAAGTACAAACTTGAGTAAATTGCATTTTGTTTCAGATTTTCAAGTTTTAAAAAATTCCTCGTTATCGTATTTCTATATGCACCATTCAAATTGGCAATCTCTTTAAAATCAAACTATTTTCGGTAAGTAAATCTGATTTACATGTATAAAAGGTCGTGTAACCAATCAAATTTCAACGCTTTATTTGATGGGCCACAACAGGAGAACGGGAAATCCAATGGCAATGGTCAAATTGGAATAGATGCCGACGCATCTCTGTTACGACAGAGATCGAAGTTGTAATCAGATTGTCACAGCTTGCATCTATCATAACTGGTTAATCCCATGCATGTTCGGGGACATAAAATAACTAACTTAGGCAGGAACCGTTTTGAATCCTTGATTAGCCCTAGAGTGCCCGACTCGTGCCCAAAGGTGCATGATCAGCCTGGGTCGGCTACCGCGGTGCATTCTTCATCTCACTTTACTCCAATTGGCTTGGCACTAAATAACGTGCTCGTGTTGCCATAAAACACCAAACTGAAATTATTGTCCCTACAGAATGAACGGCCAATAACAGGGATCAATCAGAGCAAATACTTAGGGGTCGGTTACAGCGACCCTCTATGACTATAAGGGTGTAGAACTAACAGAGGTGCATCCAATTATATGGTTTCATGATTGGAACATAAACAACACCCAATAAAAGAACTTTATAAACAAAATTTCAATGAAGTCACTGAAGCATGAAATACAGGTCAAAAAGATCTCGTTCCGTTATATGGTTGTAGTACTTAACAAGATCTATCCCCTCACCAAACTTAACGATTCTGAATTGAATATAGCACGCAATAAGCTAGACCAACAAGTAGGTCTCCGCTGGTAGCAGTAATGTCAGAAAAAAAGAGGAGACCTACTTGTTGGTCTAGCAATAAGCATGACAAAAAAATTCATGTGGTTATGAGCAAAACGCAAAATCTTAACCAAAGAAAGTACATGATAAAATACTGGTCATAATGAGCGTCTTGTATTTTAAGAGTGTGATATTAGTGGAGAAGCATATCATCAATCATCATCAATTTCAAGATTCCAGCATGAACAGTGCAGCGAAAAAATATGACCTACTACTGAAATGAGGGAGTAACGATCGTTTTGATTCGTCCACGCATAAAGTTTCTTGATTCGAGAAGGATAGTATGCAATAGCATGCAAAAGAAAACCTCTGTGGTAACGAGCTAAATAGAACAGTTTTAACATAAGCCAATAAAATATTAAATGTTGGTCACAGTGACCTTTTCTCGTACGTATACCACTAGAAGAGATGTATATAATTATCTAGATTTATGATTCAAGTATGAACAATTAAAGAATTGAATCAAGTCCATAAAACATGAAATATGGATCACACTGACCTATTTTTAGATGAGGGTGCAGTACTTAACAAGGACCTCACCAAGTTTCATGATTTAAGGTATAACAGTATGTATATTGTGTGGTCATGAGCTAAATGCAAAAGCTTAAACCAGTAAAATATGATATGTAGATCACCGTGATTTTCTTTTGTAAGGGTGTGGTGCTACTAGAGCTGCATACAATAATCAAATTTGATGGCTCTAGCATGAACAGAGCTTAAGAAACAATTTCAAACAGTGCTTGAGAGATTTAAACGAAATCATCGAAGCGTTAAATACGGGTCATAGTGACATACTTTTGCGACGATGGTACCGTATTCATCAAGATGCATCCCCCTCACCAAGTTGTATTATCCTATGCATAACAGTGTGGATTACAGGGCGCAAAAGAACTATTAGGTCATGAACTAAACATAAAACCTAACCTAAGCCAGTAAACTTTAAAATGTGACTGACCTTTCATAGTAAGGACGTGTTCCTAACAGAGATACATACAAATTGTCTAGTTTGATGATCCCAGAATTAAAATAACTTGAGAAATACACTTCAAAATCACAATTATTCAAAATCAGTGAAGCGTAAAATATAGGTCACAGTATACTATTTTGTTTTTTTAGTGTAGTACTCTTCAAGATGCATCTCCTTGCCAAAAGTTTCATGATTCCAGTTAGGACAGTATCTATACAATGTACATAAAGACAGGAGCTAAACGCAAAAACATCAAGAATTTAGTTCGCCTCCTGTACAGAGGTGGACGCTATGAACCCCACCAATTATGAAATTTACGTCACAGTGACTTTCTTTCGTAATTGTTTGGTACTAACAGGCTTGCATCTAATGATCTAATTTGATGATTCCAGCATGAATATAGCTTGAGAAATAAATGTAATACAGTGCTTGAGAGATTTAACTGAAATCTGGGAAGCATGAAATACATGTCTCAGTGCCTTACTTTGTGATGAGAACGAAGTACTCATTAAGATGCATCCCCTCACCAATTTTCATGATTCCAGGTAGGATAGTATATATACAGCGTGCAAAAAGACCTGACCTAAACGCAAAACACAACCAAAGATTTGCAACTAATGTACATATGTGTACAAGGTTATCCCCACATATTTTTTTCATAATAGTGTGGTGCTAACAAAGTTACATAGAGTCATCTACTTTAATGATTCTAGCATGGACTTAGCATGAGAAAAACGTTTAAAACAGTGCTTGAGAGCTTTAATCGAAATCACAAAAGCGTAGGTCACAATGACCTCCTTTTGTGATAGTGTAGTATTCACCAAGATGCATGTATAATAATACTTATAAAGGGTAAACAACCAGAGCTAAAAAAAACTTAAACTAAGCCATTAAACTGTTAAATGAAAGTCAGTGACCTTCTTTTCTTGTAAGGATGTGGTACTAACATAGAGCATACAATCGTCAAGATTTATCACTCAAGCATTAACAGTGTTTGAGAAATAAACTTAAAACCAAAAACTGAACCAAAATGAGCAAATGTAATGAGTGTATGTACGAAGTTAGCCCCCTGAGACCCTCTGCCATTGGGGTGAGTGTGTGCTGATGCTGATGCTATGAATCCCACTCCAAACTATTCCCAAGGACCACGAAATAAAGAATGGCTATTTCTCGTCTACTTCGTAGAGGTGAGCTAAAATGGACACAGCTCAACTTAATCGATATTTCTTTCTAGAGAAGCCAGTTTTTATACTTATAACTTGAATGTCAGGACGAAACTATTGCTTAAACTGTTTCAGACTTTTCGAAATATGCCAAAAGTGTGAGATCGCAGGGTTAATTTCAACTCATACAAAAGCTTAAAATAAGTAATTTTCTTCTTCACTTTTCGTTTTAAAGTGAAGTTTCCTTGACGTTAATGTAATATTTACCACATGATGCAAATTGGTAACTCATCAATTTTGTTCCTAAGAATAAAATAATACATTTTTTAAGTCAGATTATGGGGGTACTACTCTGTACTGTACACGATAAAGTTACTTTCGAAGATACCTTGAATTTTGCACACTTTAAATTACTAGGTGTTTAGACTGGCTCAGTAACACAGTAAATCGTCAGTATGATGTTTCGAGTTCGAATTATCCCTCACATACAACAAATCAGAGATGAGGCGGTGGTGTGTCAAGCGCAAAGCGGTCACACATCCTTGGCTCATGCATACCTCCTGATGAGTGAACCTAGCATAGGTGCCAGTGTCCGATGGTTGTGGAACGCATTCTTGTTGAGTGTGTCGTCTTCAACCCTGTGAGACAAAAGTCTTTTGACGTAATATCATGAAGAAACTGTGTAATGATGTACTACTCGCCAAATCTTGAACTTTTTGAGGGAATTGGGGTTTATATCACAAATTTTGGCCATATGTTTGAAGGACTTTATGTTTTACCGTTAAATTGATTTTTCATACATTTTACAGCATGTTAACATCCTTACGTTTAATGTTTTTCTTGATGTAATTCACGATTACATTCATTTGGATGGGTTTATCATTTATATGCAATTGAGTTTTACATCAAACTTTACCTTTAGTTGGCACCATATAGCCACTATTGTGTCTAGGTGTCATAAAACATTAAAAATATTACTAATTACATACATACCTGTCGGGGATATTGTTTTGATCCATTATTATCAACTTCCTTCTCTCTCTCTCTCTCTCTCTCTCTCTCTCTCTCTCTCTCTCTCTCTATATATATATATATATATATATATATATATATATATATATATATATATATATATATCGTTACAGGCAAGTGAATCTCACCACCTGTGTGAGACTAACTTTAAGTTTCCCCTATTTCCAAAGACCTCAATACAAACAGTCCTTGTCAACTGAAGGGTTCATTAACGGGCGAATACTATAAATAATTATCTAGAATCACTCAAAGAACACGCATCACGAAACTCTAACACTGATATCTGTTTTTCCTGTTTCACATTTGTATGGCTCATCAGTAAGCCTCTCCAAGTCGAAGATTTGTTCTTCATTCAATGCACACACAACACGACCCAAATATATAATACAAAGAATTATTCCTATCTCAAATTACTAAACAGGTATACCTAAATATATTTAAAGAATTCCTTATATTAGGAAATTAGGAAGGGTTAATTTTAAGAAACTAATCAATGCTTTCATAAACTCTCGTGAATACTATACGTTATTGCGTTTGCTCCAAGAAATTGATAAATATCTTCCCAGCACCGCATCCCCATGATCCAGCATATAATCACTAACATCTAACAAATCTTGAGATGTAAATAGAAATGGAGATGTCGGTCAGTCGGGTGAGCATAACACTTCTAATTAATGACGTGGATATTTCAATGTAATCAAGGTCTCCAGTATAATAGTGCATAATAACTCTGGCTGAAATGCAACATTCATTTGAACAGTTGTATTGTAGAAAGTACAGTTTTGGACGAAAGGAATCAGGGGCCATAACTCTTCCAAATGATATGGTCCATAATAGGAACAAAAAAAGACTGTTTTCGGTCGGCCGACCGTCCATGTCTTTCGTTGCCGACCCTAGTACTCCCCACCCAACCCCCGTAAAAATAAATTTAAATTTAAAAAAAAAAAATATATAATTTTTTTTAATTCCCGAAATTGATTTGTACATCTAATTAAGCCGGTTTACCCAGTTTTTGAAGTGCTAAGTACATTATATATGTATATTATATAATGACAGGCATTCAGAGAGTCAAATGTTACCTGAAGGAAACTAACACTTTGAAAACCAAACGTAAGTTTATGAGCCAATCTTCACACCAAATTGCATCAGAATATTTTTCGCGGGTTCTACTGGTTACAAGTAGTGGAGATAATACAGATAAAAAGGTAATAATAGTCAAAATTGGACCTAATGTAATAAATAAATTACATACTAAATGTCATCCAATTTATCAGTAAGGTACAATGTACATCAGCTGGTGACGTTAGATATATCACCGCGATCAAAGTCCACGATTTAACCTTAGAACATAACATGCACTTTCCCTCTAATGAGGCAGTCCTATATTCTCCAAACTGTGTCTACACGAAGTTCCAACCATAGTTACGCCGAGTGAATCCATGTCACAAAAATTTGATCAATACAGAAAAAAATAAAAACAAATTCCATAATTTGCATTGTTACACTCATTCTGATTCAGTTTGCTGCATTTTAAATCGAGTCTGAGTTTTGCATTCAAGGAGTTTCGATTTATGTAGCCAAAGAGCATAATGGAAAAACAAACTCTTATTTTCGTATGTGCCTTGAATGAATATACTGAATGAATCTACATGTACACCAAACTTTCATTAAAATCCGATGAGCAGTTTAAAAGTATGGCTGGTTAATTTTTTTTTTTTAAAAATAGCGTCGAGCGTCAACGAAAGTCACTATCATAGATATCGTTGTGACGTTACTAATACGCACACATTATGTCCATTCCGTCAACGAGCAATGGTCTATTCATTCACTGTTGCCTTAAAGCTCATTCTTGAAATGTTAAAAGAGTCACGCAGAACAACGACGTTACAGTATATGGCAAATAATAGATAATACTTCAGATAAAGGAGAAACACAAGAAACCAGCATATAACGCTGTCCGATCTGGGCAACCTACTTCAAGAACATGCCGCTTTTCACTACAGCTAGATAACTGGAAATGATTCTGAGACACTGATAAGACGAGTACTTTTTACTATGAATCAAATCTATCCAAATTAAATTCAAACGTTTTACCAACTTTCCAAAAAAATTAAAAAATAAAAAATAAAGTCACTTTCAACTGTCACGTTAAAGGAAGGGACTAAGTGGGTGCTCTACAGATGATATGAACTTCTGAAAGAGTGTCAGGTGTTTCGTTGAACGTATTTGCATTTGCGACATGCACAGTGGCGAGAACGGTGGCATACCTCTATGTTACTTTCATATACTTTGGATGAAAATTCTTTCGATATTGTAATTGTGGAAATTGTACATGATCTATTCATACAGCTAACCGAAATGACTGGAATTATCTACTCGAAAAATCAGCCTAAAGAATGCTATCTGTAGCAGTTATTTAATAGGAAAACTTAATTTTGCCAGACTAGACAATACCAGCTTCTGAAAGCGCAATAAATTAATTACAAACTATATAAAATGTAAAATAACTTATCGGCTCTTTCTTTTTTTTTTACAATTTAACTCAGAAGTGCAGGAAGTGAAAATGACCAAGCCGAGCTAGCAGCTTTCTGATAGGTCGGTATCTAAATCTGGGTCAAACTGTATACTCATAAACAAAAATACACAAAGCAATCGTGCACCAAAATAGAGGGAATTTAAAGTCTTTTTTTTAAACAATGCCCAATATATACATAGAGGGAATTTAAAGTTTTTTTTTAAACAATGCCCAATATATACAATTTTTTTTTTAAATAGCCAATATAACAAGTGAAGAAAACATCGCGACCAAACAACGAAATAGGTATGGATATTACCGCTTTCATAGACGAAAAGCTTACAAATATGACAACATCAGGTACATCGGAAAATTCATCGATTACGGAAAAAGAATCTGAGAAAACATCCCTTACAAAAGTGCTAAGGGAAAACTTAGGCAATTTTATAAATACAGTACATTTAATAAAATCGAACTGTAACAAAGCAGTTCGCTTCCTTAAAATTCTAAATCGATGAATTGCAACAATCAGCTTGCAATGAAGGAGAAGAATAGAAACCCAGGACGAAATACAAATGTTTTCCAAACATCTCAAAACAAAACAAAACGAAACCCTGCTTTCATCTTTGGTCGTGTGACACATTCTACATCATTCATTTCATTGGAGTGAGGATGACCAAGTTTATCAGCAATGAGGATATTGGGTGGTGGTGGTGGTGGGGTCAGGCAACACTGATTTCCAGAAGATCAGTTTCGTTCCAATACTGACCATCTCTCTCTCTCTCTCTCTCTCTCTCTCTCTCTCTCTCTCATTTACATAGACATTTGACACATGAAGGTGCCATCTCTTTTGTACGCCTTGTCGAAGGTATGAATAGACTTTACTGCATGAATTCAATCACATTTTCGAGGTTCTGAACATAAAATACACCATTATAATGGTACTCGATTATGTGTTAAACCCAAGGACGTATTACCAGTCTAAATGATAACGAGACACTTGATGATTAGGTCAGTAATTGATATAGAACTGCAGTGAAATGCTTCTAGAAAAATAAATGCCCCCACCGCCACCCTCCCAGTATGGCTGATAAGAACAATTTTACAAAAATTTACCATATGCTTTAAGCTTCTAACCTCTCACCCTAATATCTTACCTCAACAAACATATAAACTGACAGACCCACGAGACTGAGGTTGTACACAATCATAAAGGTCTGAAGGTTGTAAGGATTGCGATGTTTCATCCATTTTGGTCCCAGATAAACGAACAATAAGTAGATCACAGTTATAATCCATACAGGCACAGGTGTACCTTCAAGCAGTGGCCAGTCCTTCGTCCGGGGGTCTGAAAACAAGAAGAAAAATAATGGTGTCTACTGCATAAATGGTCTCAATCAACATATCCTGCTATAGACTGGGTGTGGCACATTTCTCACAAAACAAGCTCAAACCAGAGTGAAATCACCGATTATTTTCCTCGCAATAAAAACACTATATTCGTTGATAGAAAAGTGGAGATATTTTCTTACCTTTTTTTTAAAAAAAACAAAACAAACAAAATCATTCTTCTTAAATTATGCTTTAGAAACTATCGTTGTCCACGCATATAAGCCAGATTTTACTTGCGAAAGCTACAGGCTTTGAATAACACTGGGGTGATTGCTCTAGAAGTTCTTATCATTGTTTGACCATAGAACCCAGATTTTACTTTGTGAAACCCATTTTTTATATAGTAAAATTGTTATTTCGATAATACTTACCCAATCATGATACATTAGAAGAATTTCTAATACCTCGCAAATCCAGCACTCCCAGGTTAAAACATTTTAGCTAAAAAACTAAAAGTTATCTGCCCACTTAGGTGGCAGTTACAACTGCCACCTATATATAGAGTAATCTCCCCTAGATAAGGCTCTGTCTTCCTGAAATACCGCTTCAGAACTCGCACAGGGTCCTGTAGATGACCTTGAGATGAAGTGTCAAGAGTAGATTGAAATTATTACTAATGTCTGATTACTCATGAACGGTAACCTGTTCTTGGCAATGAAAGCAGGGGGCTTCATGAATTATATTGATCCATCTTGTCATGACTGAATGTAGGTGGTTTACTTATTTTGCCTGCCGGTCGCCAAACCAGTGAGGAGTCAGGAATTGTATGAGAGCAGTTCAAATAGTGTACTGTTCAGCTAGGCTAATACCCATGAAAACTTCCACTTGGGCAAGGATCCAGTGTCATTGGCCAGGTGAAAGCCAAACACACAGAAGATCTGATAGGTCTTTGGTTTGTCCAATAGCGTTTCTTTTATGATAACACAGTGTGTCAGTGATCGTGGAACGGTACGGTTAATTGTGATTGGTGCTAACGGTTCTCATCGAAGAGCCATAGGAAGTTAGCTATTGTGGCATGACTGCCAACATTGCTATAAGTGCTCTTGTGTACTCCACTGAGAATATATCCCATTGCCTTCCTACGCCGACCGCTCCTGTGGCCTAGTGGTTAGAGCGTCCACCTCGGATGCGGGAACTCGCGAGTTCGAACCCCCGCCGAGTCAAACCAAAGACTTATTAAAATGGTACTAAAAGCAGCCTCGCTTGGCGCTCAGCATTAAGAGCTTAGTGTTAGGACTGGTCGGCCTGATGTCAGGATAATGTGACTGGGTTGGACATGATGTTACATGTCGGTGGCATGATGCTAGACATTACTATAAACTGAACACTACAAACATCGTAGCGATATGACTGAAAAATTGTTAAAGCTACGTTAAAATTCCAAAACACACACACACACACAGAGGTTCTAACGTGGGTGGCCATCACTCTTGAGGGATTTTCCACCAATTGTTGTGAGAACTCCTTGTTCTCAAGGGCGCATTTAATAAGATCCAGACGTGCAAATTCAGTAACTCTGGGTTGGGATGAAACACCTGCCATCGTGGTTGCTTAATGCAGATGAGGAAATATCTCGATTCCTGACTATTCTGTTGCGAGACTGATGAGGTTGATCCAAGATTCCTGTTTGAGTGAAGTAAGCAGGATGAGGACACACTCCGATCCTATAGAGCATCTATTGAGTGAAAACTGAGGGATGAAGAGACCATTCCGTTTGCATTAGTTGAATTAACCTTGAATTTGTTGAACTTAATCGTGGTTTTGTCATTGAGGACACAAGCGTCCCTCAGGCTATGCTTCTGCGTCTTCCCCTTAGTGCCCAAAGATTTGCTGATCATTGACTTATGTCCATAATATGCAAGTTCGACAGGTATTCAAGAAATTACAACCGGAGAAAACTACAAATGTTGAGTAGTTGTCTGACTGGTCTCACTCATGGTCTAAATCTCTAAGACAAAATAGAGCAGACTATAAATACACGCAGTTTAGTGAGTGTCCTGCTTTATGAATTTATGAGTGTCCGCGCAGAGTTACTTACTATGATGAATCCCTGTAAAGGGGCACACGTAGCTTGTACATGTATAGAATTAGAGAATGGATATTAATATTTACAAAGTGGACGATAAATACTCAATTCTAGCAACAGGTAACCTACAGGAAGGTCAATTTTAACTGCCCATACAGGTACAGTAACTGCATGTAAGAAGTGGAAGCGGAATAATCAGATCTAGTAACAACTTACCCGTAGGAAGGCGAATTTTCTGACTGCCTATACAGGTAAAATCACTGAAGCGTACCTTAGTGTAATTACATGTATGAGCCGGACGCTGTTGAGTAAACCATGTATAGAAAAATTACTTGTACTTATTCGATCACAGCGGAAGCTACACATTACTATCAACGAGTTTTCTATACTACTCAAAAATCCTGCACATAAAAAAGGAACTGAAGCGTCCTTGTTAATACTTACGTAGCATATGCTAAAATATTCATTATGAGACAATGTTACTTGCAGGTAAGGCCCAATCACGTTCTTTACAGGTATACCGCTCCGGTGGCCTAGTGGTTAGAGCGTCCGCCTCTGATGCGGGAGGGCGCGGGTTCAATCCCCGGCCGAGTCGTACCAAAGACTTACAAAAATGGTACTAACAGCTGCCTCGCTTGGTGCTCAGCATTAAGAGGTTAGTGTTAGGACTGGTCAGCCTGGTGTCAGGATAATGTGACTGGGTGGGACATCATTCTACATGGCTGCGGCATGATGCCCCAGTGCTGGACATCACAATAAACTGCCACACTGCAGACATAGTAGTGATATGACTGAAAAATTGTTAAAGCTATATTAAAAATCCAAATCACACACATTCTTTACAGGTAAAATAATTAAAGCGTCACGTATACAACTATGAGTTAGACGCTAAGGCAAGATAATATAGAAGCTTAACTGTATGTATCTTGACTCTGAGGAAATTATACAGCAAAATTAAATGTTTTCTATATCACGCAACAGACATGTACGTACTAATACGATTATAGCAATGTGAGGGGACACCATCATGACCCGGGCAGGTCTGTACCAAAGGCACCTAAGTGTGTGAGGCAATGATAATAGAGAAAGTTATGAAACATTTTCATCGGCGATAGGAAGAACAGAAAATTGGAAATTTTATAGAGGGACTATACTTCCTTTCGGAAGTAGTAACTGACGAATTCACGGGATTTGAAGCTAATTTCAGTATAAGGGGGAGATCACTCTATCCAACCGCCACCAAGGTGGACAGACATCTTTAAGCTCTTTAGCTAAAACGTTTTAACCTGGGAGAGTTGAATTTGCGAGGCAGCAGTAGTTCTCATAAGGTACTGTTATTGGGTGACGTGTTTGAAAAAGAAAGTCTCAAGCTTTGAGTAGCCTTGGCGTGATTGCCAGTATCGCTATGACCGGAAGCATAGTTCATGCATAAGTAATTTGCTTAATTCGCCAAAACAGACGTGACCTGGTGAGAAAAATGCAAGCATTCCACTCATATAATCCGTAATATTCATTCAGATGCATTGACTCGTAAAGTTTCATGATACTATATATGTGGTCATGAGCAAAGTGCAAAAACATAATATACGGCAATAAATTCAGAATGAAAGACACAGTGGCCTTCTTTAGTTACAGAGATGCAAATAATCATCTAGTTTGGCGATTTGTGGCATAATCATTGTGTTCGAGAAATAAACTTTAAACAGTAAAACTGAACTAAAGTCAGTGAAGAATGAAGTATGAGTCACATCGACCTGCTTTTATGATCATAGTGTAGTACTTGTCAAGATGCATCCCCTCGCCCAGTTTCAGGATTCCAGGTACAACGGTATTTGTACTTAGCTCCAGAAATAAACATGTCAAAAATAAACATGTTGTCATGAGCTAAATGTGGCTTAAAGTACATCCCCTCAGCAAGTTTCACGATTCTTTACATCCGGGAATTATGAACTAGACGCACAATTTAACCTAAGCCAGTATACTGGCTTGACCTTCTTTTGTTTTCAATTCGTGGTACTTATTGAGACGCAAAGAATAATCATGACTGATTTTATGCTTTTAGCATGAACAGTGCTTGAGAAATAAAATTAAAACATAATGTATCCCAGAGTCAGCAAAGCGTGAATTTATGTGTCAGTGACCCAATTTTGATTTGAGAGTTTGGTAAAAAAAAATCAAGATGCATTCCTTTGCAAATTTTAATGATTCAAGGTTTAGCAGTATGTGTATGGGGTACAGTAAGCACACGTAAAAAACATAACTAAGAATGTACAACTAATTTACATGCATGTTCAAAGTTTGCCCCCCCCCCCCAGCGTAGCATTTGCGAGCATTTTTTCTTTAAAGGCATTTTTTTTTTTTTTTAATCTAAGATATGCTTTTCTTCTCATATCCGCTTTTTACAAAAAGCGGGATACATCTCGTCATTCCCTATCGAATCAGTTTGTGCTCCACGTGCGAATGTTGTTATTATTAGTCACAAACGGAATTTGTCGAATGTATAGCACTCTCGAAAAATAACGAAAGTACGAGCGACTTCGTTTACTGAATTACGGGTGGTACCTCCTAAACTGAATATCTGAACTTCGTTTAAACCAAACAGCTTGATTATTTCAAAGAACGGCTTACGTCAGATAGCTTTTTAACCAATCATTTCCATTCTTCTAAACTTCAGTTAGATTGGAAGAATGGTGAAATGTATAATAAACGGCGGCTTTGGGTCTTTAAAGCAAAAACCACTAAACAGGTTGTAAACAAATTATACACTGCTTTGATCTATATGAAGTAAAATAGCAAAAGGTATGTAAGCTTACAAAGTGTTCTTATATGACCATTTTTAATGAAATTTACCCTTTTTCAAAACACAAAAAATGCCCCAAAAAATTGAAAATTCAACGTTGTCGGACAGAAGGTGACTCGTCGTGACTAATACAATGACATTATCTTCAATAAGTTATCTTAGATTAACAGAAGTTAATCTGACATGTCAGTTCGTGGTGAGATGATTTTAATTACATGGACGTCGGAAGAACTTATGGTGGAACTGAATACAAAGCTGAATTATATATTAGAATTGCATAGAAATGAAATAGAGAACAGGCTGACAAACACACAGACGTCACACCATGATATGTTACGTTCTGTCTTACGCCAGAAATATAAAAAATTATCCTCTTACATTCATATGTAACGATAAAATACATGCAGGTTTGATGCAGCAGACAAATGTCCACTCCTCGGTTTAAATGAATTCGCACCCATCAACTTTGTTCCCGGATAAGTCAGCCAATGCGCTGAATAATATACACTCGTTTTTTGTTGTTTTTTTTTTACTTTTTATTTTTTTAAGGAATATCCTACAACCAAGGAATCAATGGTTACCTATTATTTATTTATAAGTTAATGTGGGATTTCAGTTCGATAGATTTAATAGTATGCTTTTTTTCTACAATATAAGAGTCAATATGGACTTAGCAGATACTCGAAATCAAGCATGCTTCATTTTACGTAGATGTCATACTCAAAATAAACATGCTTGATTTTACGTAGATGTCGTACTCAAAATAAACATGCTTAGTTTTACGTAGATGTCACTGTAAGAAACGTAGCAAATCAGTCTTCCTACAAAAATTACAGACACAATGAATAATAATGCTGCCTTTTATAACTAGAATTTAATCAACGATTACTTAGCTCACCTCCACTAAGCTTTCAATAGTCTATATCAACCATTGTAATTATCATGAAAATAACAAATTCAGAGTAAGTGACCTGGCCTACGAAATGTTGGCCGTGTAGCAGCGCAAAACATACATTAAACAATAATGAAGAACATTAATTTTCTATGATATAAAAGCAGAAGTAGTAAGGGAAAACAAGGATTCTAGCCCAAGACACCTATCCCAGGTCCCAACCAACTCCAAACAAATATAAATTCTCACCCGCCCCGGCCAACAATTTTTTTTTTCTCAAGATGATGATAAGGTTTCGGTCTCAAGTTTGTTTCGTTAATTATTGTATTATTGTTTGATAAAATTTTATACCTATTTGTTAGACAAAATTTCATACCGGCAGGGATTGGAAGTTTAGACCTCATCACCAATTATCAGTGTTTCAACTGTAGGTATTAAAACTATTTCATCATCATGATAATAGAGACTAAACTTTATTCTACCGCTTACACAACGACGAGACTCAAATAAATCTTTTATTTGTGGTTTATTAAGAGGATATTTTTTGTTGGTAAAATATACCTTTGACCGATCGAGAGCAATGTTAAGTTTAGTATATTTTTGTTGACTGATCGGATCATAAAAATTATTAAATCCCTTTAATAACTCACGGGTCAATTTTGCAAGATAATTAAAATACTCGCTGTTACCAGATCTGATAAGCGAAAGTTTTAGCTTGTCACGAGCAAAGCCGCTACCACTAAAACATATTTCTGATATTTCATTGTTAATTTCAACTGTCAACTGTTTACCGTCTATCATTAGATATTTGATCTTGCTATTATAGCTATTTGTCACTGTCAAATTTTCAAACATTATTTCTAATGTTCACACAAAATTTCATACCCTAGTCATCAAATATAATGTCAAGTATAGATCTGTCGTCACGACAGTATCCAAGAGCAAACGTATCTACTCCATTTTCGCAATAACGTTTATCATCAAAATCACTCAATCCGCGTTTGATAATAACATCTGTTTCAAGTTTATGATGATTTGTTCGTATAGCCATTGCTCTTATAAAACTAACGCCGCCGTAAAGTGCGTACTTGTAATCATCAAATTCCATAGAAATTTTTTTAACAAAATCGCGAGGCAAACCTTTTGATATTTTTGTTATTTTATTATTGTCTAACAACACCGCATACATTTTACTCCGCAATCCGATAAAATATTTGATGATGCTCGAGTTCATTTCATCCTTCAACTTACCAATAACCTTTTTATTTGTGTCATCATAAAATGTACTATCGCGAGGATAATCGGAGAGATCAAACAGATGTCGGTTATTGTAAATATCCTGATGGACGTCCTCACATTCGATTTCATAAACAAGCGAGTCAGATCGGTAAACAAAAATCTACTTGACGGCCACTGCTTCTTAACAAAATTGTAATGAAAATTGTATACAAGCCACTTCGACAAATCAAGTACAGAAGCTCCAATGTAAATCGGTTTATTTAGTTTTAAATTTGTTTTTCTTCCTTTTATCGCGACAAGATTTTCATTAAAAATTTTCATACTGACAAAATCGTCGTCTGACACAAGTTTGTTCCTGCGGTTGATATCATTAACTAGCTCGATGTTTACTCGCTTTCTAATATTTTCCATTGTCTTACCAACGACGGAGTTGTTCACAAGCTTATCTGTTTTCGCTACGGCTCTACTCGAAGTGTTTAAGTTAATATAACCTCTCATCCACGGCGACTGATTAAACTTCAACACTCTCTGAACTTTCCTTAAAACGAGACCAGCATCTACCGCTTGTTTTAAAATTATGTAATGTAAAACATAATGTCTCTTGTCAAGTAAATTTGGTACTAACCTTTTTACAGTAGAATTTTGTCTTGGTGATGCTATTGCTTGTTGTTCTTGAGATAATAAACTATAATCTATTATTATTGATTCCGCACAAAAAGGAAAATCGTTGTGTAAATCGTGTAACGAAATAGGATAATCGAGATCAACTTCAACAAAATACGAAACATCGTCAGGTATCTTTTTTTCTGTTTCCGCTAGAAATTGGTCAGTCGTAATCCAATGAAATCCGCCAAATGGCATTGGTTCTGACATCGAATAACCGTACAAATTAATAAAATAGAGATAAACGATATACTTCGATGGAAGATCAGGATTGTTCTTTTTATATACTTGTTATTTGCTTCCGCATACTTTTTTGTTCTCACGCTAATACCGCCTCGGATACCTTTCTCAATAAAATTAAACATGTCAACGTCAGTCAGTAATTCCAACTTCACTTTACTAAACTTTAACAAAGCATCCCAAGATAACCCGGGAGCAAAGTAATACCAACAAGGATAGATTCCATAATTATTATAACTCACTTTTCGAAAGCTTTCAAATACATCCGCCAGCAATAACACATCGGTTTTCAAATACGCGCCAAACGTCTTGCAGTCGAATTCCTTCCAAGTGTCTTATGCGTATTTATACTCGTCATCAGTTATATTTTCCTTTTTTAGTTGCGAATAGAATTTATCTTTTTCAGGTAGAGAAGTTTCATCAAATTTACTCCAATCGTCGAGATACTCGTATGGAAATACTCCTTTTCTCGTCAGTAGATTAAATTTATCTCCAAAATAATCTTGTAAGTTATCAAACTCGCTACAGCCTTTCACTAGCTCAACTAACGATGCTGCCATAAACTGTAGGCTGTCGATAAAACGCAACTTAACTGACATATACTTTTCAAAATTATTTGGGATACACTTGATTACGTTATCGAGTTTAAACGAGACGTTATTTCAGGATCACCAAAGCTTCTACGATAATGTGACTATCATATCCTCGGAAGTTGTGAAGAACAACCGGAACAAAATCTGGAGCATGGAACTTTAAATTACAATTATCGTGAGCCGTTCCACGATATTGCCCGGTCAAATGACAATGATCACGTACTTTTTTATTATCGGGAGAGTCAAAGGCTTTTTCACAAATATGACAAAATTTTGCTTGCTCGTGACCAGATTCTTGTTAAGCTGTTGATTTTATCATTGGAGTTGTTTTTCTTAAACGATTAAATAAATCATCATCTTCGTTAATCAACTGCTTGAGAAGCCAAACAGCTGGATCCTTACCACGATATAATTTAATCGGCTTGGATAAACTCGAATCAGTACAACAAACTACCTTCTACGCTACTCCGCATGGAATATGATTTTGAGTTTTTCTTGTACTCGATCGGTTAGGATTATTTTCTACGCCAAGCACAGGCTGAAGTAAACATTCGAAGACGGCGTATATGACGAAAGAAATTTTTAGTTTATGCATATGATTGACAAACTGTAATAAATTATTATCTTTAGACGGCATCGTTATTCGTTGTACATTATTGCAGTACTGTAGATGCTTTTGTAATTTTTGATTGTCAGAACAGCCGTGTAAACAGCGATAACAGAAGTACTTTTTATTTTGTTATATTTGTTATATTGTCTACCAACAAGTCCGTTAAAGTTTTTGATCCAAACGTAATGATTCTTATAAAACAGCAAGTTTATTGTCGATTGCGAAGCTTTTTCTGAAATATACCTTGGATAAACATTTTCACGCTCGTCAAGACCAAATGTTAACTGATATATTATTTTGCTTTTCAAACTTTGGTATTTGATTTTCTGCAACTGGAAAGTCAATGCCATTAAAATTAAACTTTGATACATGACTAAAATACTTGTCAACGCGATCAGCGTGTTTTTCTGCTGGAAACATCGCAGAAAGAATAGCCCACTGGAAACATCTGTTATCAAATTTTTTTTATGTTTATGCAACATTTTTTATTTTTTATTTTTTATGGCAGGTCAATATACGAACTACCGCGTAATACGTTATATTTTATTGTGTGAAATAAAATTTTAGTAATCATCTCAAACTACCAGCCCGAACCTAATTCTGCAAATTCTTCTATTTTTTCCCAAAATTTTCTGGTGTATTTCATCAGCTATGAATGACAGATTAGTTCCAATCAAAACACGCTTTGATTTTGCTTTAATGTAAGGGTCTGCAATTTCCTCGTCAGTCCCAAGTAGCTTTGAAAATATAACGTGATATTGCACTAGTATTTTCAAGCCCTTATGTTTTTCAAGTTCACGTTTTACAGTTGGTTCTAACAAATGATAAAGATTCGTTGCGGTGAAATTTACCAGGACGACTTGTTCATCAAACCGATAGCTGTTATCAAATCCTGCAAAAGCAGTGGCTATTTTTGTAGGTTCTCCTATAAGGCTCTTTTTGGCTATATCACGCAACTTCAGCATTATTATACAATGTACTATTATATCTCCAATTGATTGTTCGATCGATATCTCACCGCACACTGCGTATGCGCTAGTTGAGCAATCAATTAGAGATATAAATTGCTTATAGAATAATGACACAGAATTTCGCAAGCGAGCAAGAGTATTATTACGTTCACCCCATTTACAACGAGTACGCGGGAAATATGTTAGGGTCGGTGATACACGTCAAATATGGGAAACCAATTGGTATAGCAACATCAGCGGGTTATAAGATCAGCGTTAAAGGTGATAATGCTGAGAGAACTGAAATGTTAAAGAAAGATTTTATTTACACTTTGTTTTGCGGAGACGTACCAGCTGGACAAAGAGTTTATAATGTCAACGGCGCGGTTACTGATGATAACATTGAAACTTGTCTTTACAAAATGAATTTCAATCTCATCCCGTGTTTAATCTCTGCGAGGCGAATGATCTTGGAATTATTCGAAATATCCAAACAAAAAAAGATGTTGGTTTTATGAGCAACAGCGGTTATCTTATAGTAACTGTTCGAGGAACACTAACAGATCAAGTTAATTATTATAGCCATAGACTTGTTTACGAAACATATAACGGACCTATACCCGATGGTTTAGTAACAGACCACGTCAACCGAATTAAAACCGACAATTGTTTAATAAACCTCGAACTTGTCACGCCGAAAGAAAATACAAAACGAGGGCGAGGCGATGATGGGTCTCATTTTAGATGTCCGGTAAAACCGGTTGTTTCATTTAACCTTGAAACAGATGAGGAACTAAAAATTTCCTTGAATCTCAGCTGCTGCTTGATGATATAATATAAATCCAGCTACAATAAAATCTGTAGCCGATTTAGAACAAGATCAGCTACATCACAATCAACATTTAACAGAATGATCTTCAAATATGACGATTAATTATATTTTATAGCTCAGTTTTGGTAAGACAATTATGAGCAAACACTAAAACATCATCTTTGTTAAATTTCAACGTTATAAACGTTCTGTCAATAAGTTTATTTTTTTCTGCCGCTGTTAGCAGAATCTTAACAGAATCACATTGCATAATAATAACGTCAACATAATAATAACTATACCCCGACAAACATTTTCGCACTGCCTCCGCTAGTTCTTGGTAATTTAATATATTAACTTTCTGATGATATTTTATCTCGATAGTCACTATTATTATAAATTAGATAAAATATATTATAATATGGAATTGATGAAACGACTTGCTGATATAATCGCGGACGATAATTTTAAAGCAGGAGATGCTATAGTCACAGATAAACACGACTCGGTTGATTACACAAAGGATGACAACGACGACAAACAAAACAAGACTGTAGGCGTAGTTGATAAAAAAAAAATTACAGCAGACCGACGACTGGTCGATATAATGTAAAATATCATATCACAAAGAAAATTTTGAGATTTATTTTTCCAGTAGCTGAAAATCAGTTCTTTTGGCGGCTGATAAAACCCTTTTTAAACATTAGAATTCCAGAACGACAGAAAAATATAAAATTCGATTTTATATTTGTCAAAATATTTAACCTAATGACAATTTCTGACGATCGCCGACGATATTTCATATCGTTATGTGAGCCAATAAAATGTAAATCCGTCAAACGTAAGTACGAGGAAATCTACAAAAACATTATTTCATAATTTGTTTGGTTGGTACCCAACTATTAAATTTATCGCTATAACCGCGGCACTTGACAAGGCTTTTATTACCACGTTTTTTAATTATTCGTTCGATAACGAAAACATCTTGTTCAGTTTTTTTGTAATTCTTGTTCGTAAAAAGTACCAATTACAGGCTCACCTGTTAGATCATTTAGCACATATGTTACAGGTATTGTCATTAAAACTTTATCAACAGTCCAGTTTTGAGTAAATCCTTTTTCAAATGTTTTTTTCGTCAGAGGAATTCTAACTTTATCACAACTTTAAATTTATGTCTGCGGTACGTGTCTTCATTTGCAGGAATCGGATTTTTAATTGCATCATTTGGTGACATTTTTATTGATCTATGCTTCGTGTTATTATATTTGTCAACAATCTGCTGTAGATCGTCAATATACCTGTTTGTATTTTTAGCTGTCAAATATTTATGTATCAGCTCGTTTAGCGACAACGCCTTTTCCCTCATTTCCAGTAACATATTTTTTTCTAATGTTATTTTGTTCCAAAAATTGCTAAGATTTTTTATTAAAAAACTCCGCTCCATGATCGGTCCAAATTTTATTTGGTTTTCTTTCTGTACTTGTTATTATCTGTTTTAACGTATCAGTCATTGATGTTCCAGTTTTATCCGAAACGGGTATACCAAACGCGTATGTACTAAAAACGTCAATAATGTTAAACAAGTATTTCTTATTATCGTTAAACATAGCAAGGTTTGAGATATTTACTAAATCTACTGCTCAGATATCATCAACGGCATTTACGACAACCTTACGTCGTGGAAACTTTTTTTTTTAGGTTCCTGTAGTTCTGATGCAAGATCATCATACAATTCTTTTCCAAGGTCTAACGTATATTATGTTCCAATTAATCCCTGTACTAACCTTCTATCAAATCGTTCTCTCATATTTACATGTTTCATATCATGTAGTTCATCTAACATTATCTAATCACAGTCTGATTTTGGGCTCTCTACTCTGTTATCATTACAAGTGGTTAGAGCGTCCGCCTCGGATGCGGGAGGTCGTGGGTTCGATCCCTGGCCGAGTCATACCAAAGACTTACAAAACTGGTACTAACAGCTGCCTCGCTTGGCGTTCAGCATTAAGAGGTTAGTGTTAGGACTGGTCGGCCTGGTGTCAGGATAATGTGATTGGATGGGACATCATGCTGCATGTCTGCGGCATGATGCCCCAGTGCTAGACATCACTATAAACTGCCACACTGCAGACATCGTAGCGATATGACTGAAAAATTGTTAAAGCTACGTTAAAAATCCAAATCACACACACACACACTGTTATCATTACGCTCGATATCAGGATAACAGATGTCGCGACGCATTGCTATTGCATCAACTTGATTATAAGGCTCTTGTCCTGGTAGTGGATTATCGTTTTCATCTAACTGTTTGTCTAGTGGATTGTACGGCCCGGTATATTTGTGGCCAGGCAATGTCCACCCTCCTTTTGGTCTCGGTAATTTTCCAATAAACTTGTGGATGTCAATGCCGCTGCCAATTACCTCACGGCGATTGCATGAATGACAGTACGTAATAATTTTATCTTGTTCGATGCAAAGATCTTTATCATAATCACATTTACTTTTCATTTTGTTTTATTTTTTAATGGTCGACAAAAATAATTATCAGCAAAAAATATTATTATAACATCTGAAAAATTCTGTGAAACATGCTGTTTTTTGGTTAATTTTTTGTGTTTTCTGACCAATTTCACCTGTTTTTTTTTTTAAAGGAAAATGGTTTTAAAAAAATCAAAGAAAATCAGTCCGATTTCTTATTTTCTGAGGGTCAAACCTCGAGGGGGTTAACGGTAATTTAACATTGGAAAAATTTTTAAAAAATCAATTTTTGACTGGTTCTCGTCCAATTTTCCAAAGATTTTCCACAATTTTTCAGCGATTTCAGGCAAAAAACCTGGTAAAAACCAGTTAAAAATCGATTTTTTTTTCCAATGTTAAATTCCTATTAACCCCCTCGAGGTTTGACCCTCGAAATTTAAGAAATCGGACCATTAGACGGAGACGAGAAAAAAAAAATAATCAATTTTTGTTATTTTCCAATGTTAAATTCCCGTTAACCCCCCTCGAGGTTTGACCATCAAAAAAATAAGAAATCGAACTGATTTTCTTGTGCAAAATCGTTGTGGTTTTTCTGCGGCCTCTTCGAAAAATATTTTGTAAATCTGAAAATATTTTATAAATCTGAAAATATTTTAAAAATTTTGACAAAAACGTTTTTAAATTGATTTTTGGTTAAGCTCCTGATTTTTTTTTTTAAGGGAAGATAGTTAAGAAATCAAAGAAAATCAGTCCGATTTCTTACTTTTTGAGGGTCAAACCTCGAGCTTTTTTGTACTTGATTTTTTTAAATTTTTTGCAAAACTTCGCAATCTCTTGCTAAAAAATCATCAAAATCGACAAAAAACAGACCCAAAAAATCAGCTAAAAATAAGAAATTTAGACCAAAGTTTTTCGTTTTTATCAGAAAGTCTTAAAAATCAAATATAAAATCCCTCGAGGTTTGACCCTCAAAAAATAAGAAATAGGACCAAAAAATATTCACCTTCGTCAATTAATCATCTACTAAATTAACTCCAGCTCTCAACGATTTCATCGTAGATGTCGATTTGAGACATACTTTTTTTCTACCACAAACAGCGCACATGCTTTTTAACATTATTCTATTATTTTTTTTTTCGTTGGCTCATCCTTATTCTCTGTTTTAGTTTTACATTTGAGACAGTATGTTGACATTTATATATTTGTAAGTTTAGATAAAATTAACTGCAATCTCATCATTTGCGTGAGAAATGATGTGTCAAACTGCAAAATAAGCTTCAAAAAAATCAGAATCTCCAGAGTTTTCACTTCGGGACATCTGTTGGATATACATAATGCAATAATTACCACAAGCGGATGTTGCAATCGGCTGTAGTTGATTAGACGAGTAATTTATTTTTTAAAATCTTTTAAAAATATATATTTTTTATAAGATCACTCGGAGGAAGTCAAAACGAATCAAAATAATTATTATCATAGACAGCAACCCAATGAGTACCAGATCCATCATTGAAGTTCTGTATATTTAAAATAGACGAACCGCCTACTGGTACATTATCTAATTCGTCTTTAGAATAAACTCCACGAAATCCGACAATGTCATTCAATTTTTGAATTATTTCAAAAATTACTTAACGGCGTCTGGTGTCTGGTAGAGTCATTCCACGTCCTATCCCTAGCAGGTTTGGAATTAGACTGCCTGCTAACCCCGCTAAAAGTGGAGCGAAAGGAATAATTCCTCCTCGTTTTGTTTTTCTTGGCTCTCGCTGACGTTTTGTTGTTGTCTTCTTTTTTAGATTTTGTTGCTTTGGCTGGCATTTTTATTTTATATTGTTACATAAAACTACGTGATCCCCGCTTGGGAAAATCAATACATAACTGTCATTACCTGACTTTCCGTTGGCTGGTGTTTGTCACGTTGTAACTTTGTCACGATAAATTTGTTTGATACCATCTCCAGATATCGCTTTTTTAGTTGCTCCTGATACTGCCCCTGACGCTGCTGCTAGTCCAAGTGTTCCTAGCACAGGTAAAATTTTTGGTATTGCGCAAGCTGTTACAGAAAATTTTGGTCCAAAAAATCCGCCATATTTTGCCATCGCTTTTATTTGTGCAACATACAGTTTGAGAACAAACGGCTTTCTCCGATTAAGTTTATTGATTTGCTGTTGCGCCAACATTACTTTCACTGCAGCGACTTTGTCAGTCCCTGGGATATCATTAGAGAGACAGAATTACGTTTGGCAGCCGCTGCTGATAATTTTTTAATTTGGCCGGGCGTTAGGTATATTTCTCTGGTTGTGTATTCCGTTTTCATTATTTATTCTTGTTTGTCATACAATACTCACACTTGGACAGTCATTCTTCCCTTGGTCGCATCAGTTGTCAAAAATCTATCACTGACAGCTACTGACAGCTAGCGCGTATTCGTTATATTGTTCGGCTGGCAATATGCCAAGCGTCCAAGCGACTTCAATATCAACAGTCAATCCAATAACTCGTTCGGAATGTTTTGATATATCAAAGTAAAAGATAGGATACAGTGGTCGAAATTCCTCTACTGATATCTGAGATCCACTGTCCGCTTCCTGATATTTTTGCATAGCCTCTATAAGGTACATGTACGGCCGAGATATGTTTCTGGTGACGTCAGCAAAATTGCATTCGATTGCACGTTCGGGATATTGTTGAGAATTTACTCTAACAAAGATTCGTCTGACATCAGGGTTATCAAATACGTAGTTGTTCATTTCGTGATTATTACGACGTGCCTGTCGTTGAAATACAACGAACAAATGTCAAGGTAATTGTTCGCTTGACGTAGTTGTAACACGCCAGATGTAATCGGTTGCGTTAGGAATCGCCGTTTGGTAAATTCTGTTTTGCTGAAAATATATTTTTTTCGTGTAATCGGTCAATAATGATTCGAATTCCATTGTTTTAGCTACCGATGAGACAACTCGTGGCATCCACAGGGCTAATCTTGTAATAGCAAACTGTCCTTCAGCTACTCCAGCAGCGTGCATTATACAATCATTTTGATCAGCCCGATCTAAAATAAGTGTATGTTTTATCCCGCGAAAAATTTTGTTATATTCGCGGCAAAATCCAAATATTTTACTTAACGGAAGCATCATTGTTATTTGGAGAGATTCTGCGGCAAATGCTTTTCGTCTGGCATATCCTTCGTTATATCTTATATTACGTGTACTAATAACACAGTTTATTAAATTTAACGTAGCGACTGCATTTGCGGCTGCACCTGGTGGTGTTATACTAAGATTATTACACGCTTGTGTCAGCGAGACTCTCACAGCGTTTGCATCTGCCGCTGCAGCTGGTGGATCAATACCAAATTTTACAGCATTTGCTGTAAGAAAATTTCTAACGATTACTAGATCTGCAGCAGCGTCAGCGCCGTGTGTAAGAGCACCACCTGAAATAAATTCGCCTGAAGCAGACAAAGCAAGTCCAGTATCTTTAAACTACATCATATTTGTGGCCATCCATCTCGAATAATCATCGCTGAATGAAACGTTATTTAGTATTGTACTCGATATAGGTAAGTGCAATGAAATATCTTCCACAGTTTGATTGGCTAGTTAGTACCGTGCACTTTTAAATAAACTCCAACCGTTATTGACAAGTGCAATTTCTGCACCAGCTGCAATATCACCGCCTATCGCAGTTAGTAACTGACCACGCACTTCTAACACTGCCTTGTGCGGCTATAAAAACACGTCCTCGTCTCTTGTGTTAAAAGTTCTGACACCAGCTTTATTTGGTTCCTTTGAGTTTTCGTCGAGATACTCAACGTACTCGAATTCTGTCACTGTGTCGTCGGTATCATGTTCTTCGGCAAGATAAAGATAATTTTTAACTGACATTATTTATTTTATGATCGCCAGACAAAATTGTGTGGCATACAAAATTACAGCAACTAAAAAGCAGCAGGAGTTATTATTTGTCTTGTTTTCTTTACAAGTTTGCGTATTACTTCTTCACCACGTGGTGACAATGATTTTTTTTTTTTTGGTTGTAGCTATCATAGCTCGTTCTGTTTCTTTTGTTGGTGCAATATCTGATATTGCTCGTTTTATTTCCGCGTTTGAAGGCGGGCTGCCTTTAATTTTATCAGCGATTTTTTGTCCTACTGCGGTGCCAGCAGTGCTAGCAATAGCTCTACCTGTGTCAAGTGCAATTGGTGCTACTTCACGCGCAATTCCTGGGATATTTTCAGGTATTATTGTAAATATATTTCCAAAAAATCCACCTACAAGTTTTCTTCTATAAACTTTTTTTGTCTCATCATTGTTATTAAATTAGGTTTACAAAATTTGTGCGCGATAGCTATGTTATTACACTTACAATCACGAAGTGATCGCGCGTAGGTGTAAATAATACGTGACAATTTCATTGTTAAGATCTATTTAAAGTCCTGATTGATCTGTTAGTTGCATTGTTATGCTGGTCATTTGATTTTCAGGAGTAATCGGATAGTATATTATTTGTCGAGGAGTAATTTGCATCAGTGACCCAGGTGGGACATCTGGTGAAAAAAACTACAGATTGTTTGACCTTGACTTCCTAAAGCTGAATAAGACCCTAATGCAATAGAGCAATTAATCAATATTTTGTTCGCTTGTGTTATGTTAACTGGAAGATCTCCGTCATATGATACACTTTGTTCTGCCACACTGCCGTATTGTTGGTTTTTAAAACCTAATAATGACGCGATACTAGTGGCTGGTGAGAAATCGATTATCAAATTATTTTTTAATGTGATCCTGGCTCGTAGCGTATTATAGTTTGGAGTTAATTCAAAATTGTCTGCAGCAGTGTATTTTGTTATCAGCTCTGTTATCGTTTTGTTGGTATCAGTCACGTTATACGCCCCCTGTGGTAACTGACACCCAAGCACCAGAATTAAATGTAAAGTCATCATTGACGTTTAATTTTACATTTGCCATAGAATGCCATACTGTAGCAGAAATTAATCCGATTTCTTACTGTTTATTCAGATCTAGTATTATTGGAGGATTATAGTGGACAGAAAAGTTTGCGCTGTCACTCGTTGTTTGTGACGAGTCGAGTAATAATGTTGTTGACATTTTCCTTGATTATGTCAAGGTTGTTAGATAAGATCGCTGTATAAAATTTCGTATTCGGATGATGTTAGTAATCTGCTCGACCTAAGATCATCTAGTATATCAATAATTTCGTTGTCGATTTCAGTGCTTTTATTACCTGCTTCTTTTGATGATATTTATAATATGTCTGTCAACTATTTCAGCATTTGATGTAAAAAAAATTATACCTGTTCCAGTTATTTCTCTGATAATCTTTCATCTCGTTCGTTCTCATACTTATCAAATAGTCTTTTGAATGTCCAACCTTTACAATAATCTTTTTCTCTGGTTCTATACTTATCTGCTGTCGTATATAAAACCTCAGCAATAACTCCGTCTCTCATTATGTCTAACATAGCCAACATTTTTCTATTTGTGCTAGCTTCTTTAAGCGCTTCTTGAGCTTTGAAAGAATCATTAATTTTATCGCTTAAAATTATTTGTAGTTTTTTTTATAATCATCATTTGACCATTTCCCAATGTTATTAAGATTAGTAAGTTTGTCTTCTATCAGATATTTTTTTAATAAATTCGGCAAGCTCGGAATGATCTATTCTTGAAAAAGCTTGTTTTCTGTAAAATTTTATCTTTCCTTGAAGAGACATTACTTTTACGGTAGCTTCAGTTGCTCTTTTTTGTTCATAAGCTAATTTCTTAGTTTGTTTTGACACATCTTCTATCAAATTCTTTAATTCGTCCGGATTAATTGTTGATGTTACTACTGCTCGTTGAAGCTCAAGGGGGTTATTTATTAATCTCTCAAATTCGGTTTGTCGTGCATCAGGATCAGCAATGGTACTCACAAGTTCCTCTGCATTTTTTTTAGTTTCTTCTTTTGATCTTTTTTCAAGTAAACCTGACAAACCTTTTTCTTTAATTTTTTCTAGTTCTTCTGGGGATAACGCAGATATTTCTGGTTGCTTACCGAGTACTGCTTCGGTAACCGGCTTAAAAAGTTCAGCAGTTTCTTCTTCTGCTTGAACTTGTCCTCGACGAGCTTCTTCCACTTTATTCTTAAAAGCAGCTCGAGTTGTAATAAATTTTTTTAGCAATTAAATTTTTTGTTGAGGCTTGTCCATTGTTTATTTTTTAACGCTCTATAAAATTCGTCTATAGAAATGTGTTGATACAACAACGAAACATCTTAGCTGGATCACGCGCTAGTTTATCAAATAAAAAGAAATTGTATTTGTCTTTGGCTGCTTGATGATATAGTTCAATAAATTTATCGTTTGTTACATCACCATATTGCTCGTTTGCAATATTTCTCACATCAACATTATCGAGTCCAGGAAATAATATAAAACATCCCGTGTTTCGCCTAATAAATCTGTCAACGTTATAAAAGCCTTGCGCTAGATAAATCAAATTACATTTTATGTTACGCGATAATGAAAAATACGACAGTCTTATTCATCTCCTCGTTGTTTAGAGGAATATCGTCACATACAATTATTTTATTCTCGGACGAATCAAGTTCATCAACTGGAATTAATTCCTCTGGTTGTTTTATTAAAAATATATCATCGCCAGCGTCAAGCTCATCACGAAGTTTATCACTGTATTCGCTCAATAATTCGTATTTATCCTGTTGTGGGTTAACTCTGTAAATATATACCTTATGGTAGTTAAAGTTATCGTTGAGTAAGAGATTTAATAATAAATTTGTTTTACCAGAGCCTTTACGACCAACAATAAGATAATGACAATCTGGAAGTTCGTTATTATGTTTATGTTTGATTAATCGTTCGGTGTAAAAATTTAATATCGCTGACTTCGCCATAATTGTTATACAATTTTATGTTATATAATTCATATAACATGAGTCATTACACAAAGTTTGGAACAGCACTTACAGGAGACGAACCATCAACAATAACTGATACGTCATCATTAGTTTAAAAAACTGGCGACATAATGACAGATAATTTATTAATGTCACATCAGCGACTACTTTGTTTAGAAGTTGATTATCCGCCACCAAAGGTCGATCTTACTCAAGCGGTAAGTTACTCACAACTAAAAACGATCGACAATAACATACTATCACTGACGGGAGGAATTTTAAGCGGTAACTTGGATATGTCAGGAAGAAAAAAAATAAATTTGGAAACCGCGTATCCGCCAGCAAACATAAATCAAACCCAAGCGGTAAGTTATTTACAGCTGAAATATGTGGAGAATAACAAGCTTGATAAAACTGGTGGAACTGTTACAGGTATTATTAATATGTCAAGTAAAAAAATTATTGGGTTGGAAACTGCGTATCCACTAGCAAATGTTGATAATCCACAAGCTGTTATGCGCAACTAAAATCCGTTGACGTTAACAAGCTCGAGAAGTCCTGCGGACCAATATCAGGTAATATAAATATGAGAAATAACAAAATAAAGACGACATATGTTCCAGTTAACCCTAATGATCTGACAAATAAGGCGTATGTTGATAGTATATTCTAGAGGTGGTATAAAACGAACAAAAAATAATGTTGGATATATTCCAACACTTTTTAAGGCAACTGATAACCGAGTTGGGTTTGAGGTAAGCGCATCAACACATTATCCTGAAAATTATCCTCATTACGCTTTCTCTGATAGACAAGAATGGACTACTAACGGAGAAAACAAAGATTTTTGGATCAAAATCAAATATCCCATTGCAGTTGCTATTTGGCAATTTCATCATCTGCGCGGCCGATTAAACTCTGGTATTGGGCGAATTTATAATTGGAGATTGGAAGGATCAAACGATGATATTGACTGGGTAATATTGTATAGTACAGCAAACACGGACATTTCAACAACACAGTATTTTATAATTTCAGCTGCAAATACTGTTAACAAGTACTTGTATTTTTGAATTTATGTTGTCGCTGCTGAAGATCCGTTTCCGGGGTTGACAGCATTTCAAATATATACGCTCGACGATCAAATTTAATCTAACATTGTATAATAGTGTCAGAACCACCAATTATAACCGTTGCAAGAGAATTTTATGATAATATTTTTAACCCAAACAAAAATGTTGACATAAAATCAGAAGCGGCAAACACAATCAATAATATGAAAAAAAACTTTAAATATTTATTATATAAATAATTTAATGATTGTACCACCAACAAAAGCCCAAGAAAATTTTATCCGTGTTATGCATATGCGAGGACCACAACTAAAAGAAGCAATAAGAAACTTTGATATTATAAGCAGATACTGTCATCTTGATGATTGTCTAGAAGAACAAAAGCAAGTTGAAATCCTACTAAACAAAATATTGCTCGAGCTTGAAAAGGAAAATATAGATTTGATAATACAATCAGATCTAATAAAAGCACGAGCTTATTGTGGAAGATCTCAGGAAGAAAAACGAATAAATGGCAATCATATTCGTCTTGACAAACTAGCCGAAAAAAAAAACAAAAAAAACCCCAAACAAAAACAAACTTTTAAGCGATAGTTTTTCAAAATGAGAAATATTTCAAAAACTCTGGATGTATTATCACGACAAGGAAACTATACTTAAAGTTGCTAGTAATATATTAGCAGATGCAACGTTAATGATAAAAGCGTACTCAAACGCAATAATACCAATGATAGGTAATTCACCAGGACTTGATCCAATTATTGTCAACAAATCGCTGAGAGTAATCGAAGACCTTAACAAGGAAGTTGATGATCACGATGATGTTGAGCGAGAAGAGTTTTTCAACGAGGTTGAATCAGTACATATTCCAGTGGAGCTTAACTCTTACTATAACATAAGTGAAGTAGACGATGATCCACTGCCGTCTCTCCAACGCTCTAGGCAATTGTCATTACTAAATTATTATTCCGAAGTTGATAAAATATATACACAACCCTACAGCAAACTACTAAAAATGTAAGCGAATTAGTTACAGAAGAAAATATTATGAGCAATAAAAATTATCTCAAAAAATTGCTGATAGATTTTATAACCGCATACGCAATTATCAGACAACATCTAGTTCTCAAAAATTTTACGTTGGATCAAATAAGCTTGGTGCTCGGGTTTATCGATAGAAAAGAAAGCGAATGCAACAGTTTGGTAAATGAAATAGATTGGTATAATACTGAAATAATGGTTTGGAGAAGTTTTAAGTCCTACAGTTGGTTAAAGAAAAATGAGGTACTAACAGATGAACGATATAAGGATACTTCATCAGATGTTTATGACAAGTATAGAGATTTTATAGCTGATCCTAACAATAATAAGTTTCGTGAATTTCTTGATTCGATTGTTGGTAGTGGAACTTTTACTGTCATATAAAAACTGTAAACAAATATTGTAACAGCGTGTAAAAAAATTGAGGCTACACTTGAGACTAAAAAAAATGCCTGCAAAACAGCAAGTATCATTTATAAAAAAAATTGCTTAATCAGATACGATCTTATTTGCCAGGTATAAAATATGATATGAACGATTTAATACGCAAGTTTCGTATTATTGACAGTATGTTAAAAGATATTCTACCAATGTGAGTTAACAAGTATGAAAAAACTTATAAAAACAAGTATGGTGATGATAGGGTATGAAATTTTGTCTAAGCTTTAGAAATAAAATAATCTCAAACAATGCCTTTAATCCTCCCTAATCAATTTTATCTACCAATAATACAATAATCAACGAAATAAACTTGAGCCAGAAACCTTATCACCATTTTGAGAGAAAAAAATTGTTGGCCGAGGTGGGTGGGTCCCTGGGGTGGGAATTTGTATTTGTTTGGAGTTGGTTGGGACCTGGGATAGGGGTCTTGGGCTAGAATCCTTGTTTTCCCTTACTACTGCAGATATCCTATAGTTAGTTGACACAAAATAATGTTTTCCTTGTTTACTTCAAATTATTGTCGTCGAATTCTGCTTTCAAACGCTATCATTATTATTGTCCGCCTACACAAGCCATATTTTTTTAGGAAAAGTCGCAGGCTTATAGCCATTTCTACCAATGTTAGCAGCGTAGTTCACGTATCAGTCGTTATCTGCCCACTCATTTAATTCCTACCCTATTCGCATGTACAATACAGTTAACCTGTTGAGTGTAGCCTATCAAAGTATATAAAGTATAGTCAGTAATCGAGGAAGTTTACAATTAATTCGACATATTTGTTCCTGCTTCTAACTGCAATGATGGCCGAGTAGTCAGAAGCGCTCGCCTTTACAGATCACTGACATGAACTTCTTTCCGCATAGGTTCGAGTCTCGTGTTCGGCCAACGTGGGTGAGTGAGAAAGCTTGCCAGTAACATACAGTCGGTCGGTGGTTGTTCCCGGGTTCTTTCTACATCAAATATACAGATCGCAATGAATAGCTTATCAAGTGCTGAAAGAAGGCGTTAAACCCACAAAACAAACAATTTAAATCCAGTGGTGAAAAAGGCTATACGTGTATGTCAGGGTATGCAGCGTGTAAAAGTATATGTGGTCATTAGTACAATAACAAAAAAACTAACCTATTATAGTAAAGCATAAAATGTAGGCCACAACGACTTGTTGTAAGGGTGTAGTAGTATCAGAGATATACCCAATTATCAAGTTTCATGATTGGAATATCAACAGCGCCTGGTGTATGAACTTAAACCACAAAATTTCAAAAGTTACAATGAAGCATGAAATGTAGTTCACAGTGACCTCTTTTTGTAATATGGTTGTAGTACTTAACAAAATGCATTCACTCACCAAGTTTCATGATTCTCGGCAGGATTGTATATCATGCCAAAAACTCATGTGGTCATGAACTAAAAGAAAAATTTAACCAAAGCCAGTAACAATCTTAAACTATAGGCCACAGTGAGCTTGTTGTGAAAACAATGCCGTCTATAATAAATCTTCGCATATCCAAATATCCCCTGGCATTCGCTAAATAATTTAGTCGAGTCCCAGCGATGCATTTGCATTTGTCATTTGAAAATGACAAAACTTGCGTCGGTTGCTGGTCCTGTTATTTCTAATAATTTAACTGACAAGTATTATAAAGTACATGTTTTAGTTACCTTTCGAATTCCAGGTGCACTTGTTTTTAAGTCGACCCGATAAAACGAAACATTTTGTTTTAGGGAGAGTTATCATTAGAACGTTCTGTTCCGAGTGACGTTTTCACTTTCATAAACGTGAAAGTTACTTTTCTATCGGTGAATCGATAGGAGTCCGTCTGATCTCCGTCATGTGCTGGACTCTCCACCGAAAGTGTCTGAGTTCAAATTCTACCGTCGGAATAACCAGTCTTGGTTGTCGTGGGTGTCCTTTGTCAAGGCGCTTTACACTAATTGTGTCTGCACTAAATGGCATAACAGTGTAATTGTGCTGTAAAACACCAAAGTAGGTCGTTGATTATATAATTAGCACATTGAGAAAAGACACTGAAAAAGCAGATATTTTTGGACAAAGAATTTATCAGCGATTTTAATACTCTCGGGAGGGCAGGCAGAGTATCAGCACTAATATCATTATAGTTAAATCGGAAATTGGATGACATTAATACCTGTACAGTTAGTTTACAAAATATTTTATTGTTATAGTATGATATAAGGATATTGGGAACAAGTTCTGAGGGTCTAATGAACAACCTGTGGGGTTAAGGTAGCAATTATAATTTTAAGAATAAAATATTTCATGCAATCAAAAGTAAATTGATAAGGATTTCATCTAACTCCAAGGTATAAAGTTTACAATAGCTTCCTCTAACATGTAAATGGCATACGTTGCACTTTGATATTCGCACTTTCAAACTGTTTGCTAAGTGACCTCATGGTCAATATGTAGGGCAATATGTGTTGGAGAGATTTCAACTTCACATTTAGGATAGATAATTGAATCGCGTTCGATAACGCCATGCGCTGATCAAGGTCAAATAAGCATGTACTATAATCTCATATTTGGGTCTGAAAAGACCCGGATTACGTTTTGAACCAAAGAATGCCTGGGTTTGATAATTGGGATACAGTCATACAAGTCTGCAAAGATAAGCGGTCTCAGGCTGATTGACTCTTTAAACTAGACACCATCAATTCATATATATATAGGCCAACAAAAATTTAGGTTGATTAGTTCTTTAAGCCAAACAATGTGGTTCCTATATATAGGCAGACAAGTATGGGTAGCGTTTTGGTGGTGCTTTTATCACAGACTTATTTCACTTTGATCATTGGTTGACCAGTTTGGTTTGGTTTCGTTTCGTTTGGTGTTTTACGGCACTGCAATACAAGTAGGTTATTTTTTTTTTTTTTTGCCAAGACATTTGGAGTAAAGTGCCTTGCCAAAGTACACGTCATAAGCTGGTCAGATGGTAAGATTCGAACTCGCACCCTTTCGGTTACGAGTCTGACACGCTAACCACGGAGCCACCACGACTCCCAACTGACCATTTTGGAGACCTGGTTGTGGTTGTGTGATGTCACTGTTGAGACAAAAGTGAAGGAGGGTCTTATCGTCGGCTATGAAAATGCAGCGACGTTTTGGATATATGATCATCTTTAGACACAGGCACAATATGTGTCGTCCGAGAGAAATTGAAATGCCAATAAAATGAACAAGTTTCAGTTATAAATAAGTTTCATTAAGAAACAGGTTAAATATTCGCGAAGAAAATTCCAGTCCCCCCCCCCCTTATCCCAACCCCTCGACAGAAAATAAAGTGGTATATATAGAGGATCTCAAATGGGTAATGATTTAATATTGAATTTATGAAACGAGTTGAATAATGTCCAGCTTTTGCGAGCCTTGGCGAGCAAAAGCGGACATTATTCAACGAGTTTCATAAATTTTATATTAAATCGTTACCCAGTTGAGATTCTTTTAATCAGTTTTTATTTCAGTGGAAATAATTTAGATAGAAAGAAGAACGAATAATTTCGTTCATTCTGACAGACGGTGCACCTTTCATTTGTTGTGCATAAAATATAGTCCCAAACAAAGCTGAACTGGTAAAAGTAGATTGTACTGTTTTACAAACTATAAATCAAAGAAAAAGCTTCCATCCGAATAAACAGAACATTTTATAACGACAAAATCATTTTTCAAAACAGAATGATCAATGCAATGTGATGCTGCCACATTGTTTGATACGGTACACAGTACAGCAGGCCTACAGTAGAGTACATGTTTACTCTAAAATGTCACTTTCAGAACTAAACGTTACACTGTTGCGATTTTCATGTGAAACAGGATTACTGGATGCAAAAATTCCCACATTTACTGCAATGCATTTGTGACCGGATATTTGCAGTATTTGATTTGGAACAATAGACTGTACAGAAGACGTCAACAAATTTCTCTTCGTGTCAGAGATTTACATCCCATATATACTAAGTAAAGATGCTGTGGTTGGATAAAGTTCTGTCAGTTAGGAGACCCATTTATGTCCAGATTCTTCTGTGAACAGAGGTGAGTTTAGTTACTTCTTTAAGTTAACATTTAAACCACGCTTGTATATACGGTGGATTCTATATCTATGTTACAGATATACCGCCCCCCCCCCCCGCCACCCGCTATCAAATAAGCAATACCCTTAGTTTTATTTCTTATTGTTGTTCTTGTCTTGTAGTTTTACGCCATTTTTCTTATGATGATATTGTTAAACATGACATAACAAACCCCTGTGGGGGTAACATATCCATATTCAGACAGCCGAGATAATTTTTCCTCAATTTCCTTTCGCGAGTCGAGTTAAAAAAATGGCCGCCAAAAAATGTTCATTCAAAACAAAACATTCCAGAAGGCGGGGTTAAAAACGTTTTTCCACGATCCCAACCGATCAGTAAAAAGGATCGTGCACGATAATTTCATGGGCTTATTTGGACCAATCAGAATAACATAAAGTGATATGTTCACACGTATAATATCAAAAATATGAAACTGCACACACTGTAGGCGAAGTGTACCGACTATGTGATAAAACTTAATATTAAATGTCAAATTGTAGGGGTCATTCGAGATTTTCCCCTTTTGTGCCTTTAGGACACATGTGGAACGTCAATTACTTGTATGATGTTATTGTTGTTCTTGTGGGTTTAACGCTATTTTCAGCACATGATATCCTATAGATGACGACCAATATATATGTGGTGGAGGAATATCGGACATAGGAACTGCACGCGTTGATTCAGTACTAGTTTTTCGTACGTATAAGCAGCCTATGTTTTGTTGATTTTGGGTGTATAATTTATGTATTTAGAGACAGAATGTGAACATCAGGCCTACACTCTTCCCTCCCACTACAACAAATATTTGCAGACAGCAAACAGCATACCATTCCTATATGGTAATTGACTGAATGAAGATCAAACACAATTTACAACGTTCAAGCGTTTGCTAAAGTATTCTGAAAGACAAACAAATTGTACAAGATCCCTATTCGATGAAGCACATAGGAAAGACAGCAAACTGAAGATGATTTCTATTCGATGAAGCACGCAGAAAATATCAGGAAAGTGTACATGATCCCTAATTGCTGAAACAAACAGTAAAGACATGGAAACTGTACATGATTCCTATATATTCTTGATCCGTCGAATTCCTAACACATGTAAGACACAAACATTATGCTAACCTCTGAGTTTCTTATTATAAGCCCAATTTGGTTGAACAGAAGGAAAAAAAAAAACAAAAAAAAAAAAAAACCACTGCAAAATAGGGAGAATAAACGGCTTTGCTCTGTGCAAACATTTCCAGGAAAAAACCCACTGCAAAATAGGGAGAATAAACGGCTTTGCTCTGTGCAAACATTTCCAGGCAATCTTAAGGTTCTAGGTCTAGGTTCCTAAGCGATACATTGACACACAACAACCCGTGTATGGTTGTTATTCTTCTGTGATCATTTACTTGCGTGCGTAAAGTATATACCAAGTTCCTACAGAAAATTGTTGAGGAACAAAACAAAAAGAAGAGAAAAAACTGTATTCAAGAACAGATAGATGATTAAGCATGGCTAAGCAAAAACAAACCCTGTACAACAAATTTAATCCGGTCTAATCAATGTAAGAATACAGACTAAACAACATATTAAATAGTTGGGTACAGGGTACAATACAATACATTATTAATCACTGATAAAAAAATAAAGATACTCCAAATGAAGAATGGCATGTGTTGACAAAACCACCAGTTCGTAGCTGTAGTATTCTGTTTTCATGTTATTGATACTGTACGAACCCAATCGTTTAACCCCAAAGTTAAAATCCGTTTGTACATGTACAAGTCACAGTGTTTAATGAAGTACCAAAATCCAGGAAGTGACTGCTGACTTTGAGGTAAAGCGGTTAATCAAACCTTTTCACAACATTTGTTAGATATACAAATATACCAAGTTTCACGCAAAATTATTTATATTTGTTAAAATTACGGTATTCACAAGGCACTGCAAATTGATTAGAACCGAACACATTTCATGTAAATTCCAACATGTGTGTGTGTGTGTGTGTGTGTGTGTGTGTGTGTGTGTGTGTGATTTAGATTTTTAACGTAACTTTAACAATTTTTCAGTCATATCGCTACGATGTCTGCTGTGTGACAGTTTATAGTGATGTTTAGCACTGGGGCATCATGCCGCAGACATGTAGCATGATGTCCCACCCAGTCACATTATCCTGACACCAGGCCGACCAGTCCTAACACTAACCTCTTAATACTGAGCGCCAAGCGAGGCAGCTGTTAGTACCATTTTTAAAAGTCTTTGGTATGACTCGGCCGGGGTTCGAACCCGCGACCTACCGCATCCGAGGCGGACGCTCTACCACTAGGCCACCAGAGCGATATAACCATTCATTCAGAAGATGAAAGGATAGAAATAGTGTTAATATGGTCAATTTGCAGATATGTTCGACATTAGAGCAACGCTATAATGATAAAATATATTCTGTCAGAAATGGTTTCATTTCAATACAACCATCCTTTCAGGACCAGTAATAATAACAATGTTTAAAGCTGGCCACTGTGGCAGCCATGTTTATAGTCGAATCTTCGTTTTATTGAGGACCATCTCCATAATGTTCATCCTGTAAGAAGTTAAGGATAATTCCATAACGACATGAGAAGCTGTTCAGAATGAGTGGTAATGAGATTTTCAAAATGGCTATGGTGGCGGTCATGTTATATGTAAGACATGTACCGTTTTCACTCAGGATCTTCTCCATACTACAAGAAGTGTCTTGGTCAAATTCCCAAACTAATATGATCGTATGTTTAGATGATATAGCCATTACAAGATTTCCAAGATGGCCATAGTGGCAGTCATATTGGAAGTGAGATGAGCACCATTTTCATTTAGGACCAACTAGATACTGCAAGAAGTACTACAGTGAAAACCACAAGACAATATCATCATCCGTTCAGAAGATGTAGCGATAACGAGATTTTGAGGTGATATCAGGTCGGTACCATTTTGTTTTATTTAGGAATAACTGCATATTCAATCTGGTTGACATCAATATTTCCGATATGACGAAGATCTGTTAGGTAAAGATAAAAGATCATGTTCTAGTGACCTCTGGAATTCTAGACCCACTTATTTTCAGTAGCCTGTCAGACCAAGAGTTACAATTAGTAATGATACTTTCCTAATTATGATTTTCTCTTTCAGAAATAAGAAAGCTGAGATTTGAATGGTGACTATAAAAGGTCCTCAGAACATGACCTCGATGCCCTTAAGACATACTTGCTGTACGTAGATTTAAATTTTTATCAGACTGACTACATATCCTTAAACGTGTTTTTACGAAACCCCATGTCAACTCGACCATTTGTTCGGAAAAAGTAGCGCTAACAGGATTTTGATGTTGAAGGTTAGATCGATACCATTTTCATTTACAATGAACTATAAAAAAAAAAAAAAAAAAGTTGTGTTTTAGAGAAAATCCCAATTTAATGCAGCCGTTCATTAGAAGGAGTAGTGATGACAAGATTTTTAAGATGGCGCTGTGGTGGCCATATTGGATGTCTGAGGGGCACCATTTTCATTTAGAACATCTAGACGTCGGACGAACGAACCTCTCATATGTTCTGACGATCTTCTATCAGGATGCATAAATGTATACAATGAGATACTGTGTTTTACGTGCTTGTAAAATACATACATGATTTCAATCGCATTTTTAAAAATAAATTTTTGTACATTTTGCGTTATATATCAATATCAGTTAGAGTGAGATATCCTAGATCGGAAATATGCAAGTTTTATGAATGCACTGATTATAACACGTAACAACATCAGCTAATTCCATGGCTCGTCATAGCCATGCTTTTTATTTCAGTTTTGTAAATGTGGCATTGAATCCCCTCCAAAGGACCCAAGGGATAAACGCCATATACAATACCCCTCTGGTGTGTGGTTACTATCGTGAATTTACAACCGGTTATGGAGTATGTGTGGTCAAGGAGACAATGGCAAACAGACAGTCAGAGGGTATCTCCGACGCTCAAACATTCACTATAAGTTCATTAACTAGTTTGAAATTCAGTTAATGTGATGGACTATACTTTTTTAAAATGTATTGCATATCAACACTTAATGCCTGAGCCTAGAAAATACAAACCAACACAGCATGATTATTTTGTTGGAATTAATTTATTTTATGTGTAAACTCTACTCAGTGATTCTTCCTTTCCTTGGAACCTATTCCCCAGCGTGCAAGGTTGACATTTTAGGAAACATTTTAGGCGCAACTTCAATCGATTTCAACAACATATCGGCATTCTTAAAATATGACCAAGTCTGGACTTGTGTAAAGCACATACTAACATGGTCGATTTCAAAACCTACAAGGTTTCACAATCCGTCTACATGTATGCAGTGAGTTACGTGAATAAGTAGTCCGCGGGTTAAAAACTATAACATAAATCATTGTACTGAATACGATTCAAATTTTCAAGTGCTGTGATAGATACACACCAATGGGATTCAAAGAATCGTGACACAAACAAATACTCCAAAATATAAAAGTCTTTAGAACAGGTTTCAAACACCCACGGTAGATAATCATTGATGATATCTGCATTCGACTGCGTGGGCTAAATTATAGCGTTGTCCTAAATTGAAATTTCGTTCAGTCAATTTTTTTCAGTGTACAAAGGTGTGTAATGTCTTTATGAAATGTCATGTTTCACTAGGGAAAATACTCTGAAACATTGGTGTAGTTAGGGTACATAAACGTGGTGGGGGGAGCACCTTCATACAAATCTAGCTAACGTGTTGTGATAGAGGATGTGGAATCTTTAAAAGATTTCGAATAAACTGTATAAAAAATAACAACTATCTAGTTCGCAAGGTTATTATTTATCCCTGCACTTAAGCGTCGAGGGTAATGTAATACCTTCTGTACGTCCGTCTGGGTTTAAATTTAACATTGTGCATTAGGTATGAATATAGTAACCATGTGCCAGAGGGGTATAATTTATGGTTCCATCCCCTGGGATCCACAGGAGGGGTCCAATGTCGACAAAAAAACCAATGTCACTTACAAGTTTCAAATATTTTAAAACCATAATTTATATATAGACTCAAATGCACATATGATCAATGATGATTTACAGCAGAAAGATACATTATATACAATGTTGTTCAGGTTATGAACCCTGGGTCACTTTTAGGGGAGTGGAAGTGTAACGGATCTGACATGACACTTATTTCAAATTAGGCAATGTGCAATAAAAGAGTGGCTATTTGCGATGGCTTTACATCGAAGTTAACCCTAACATGACTACTGCAAGATGACGTCAGGAGAATTCACGCTGGGGATATGGTATAATCGCATGTTTTGCACCTCATAAGACTACTGTCTAAAACTTTATTAGTTTTTTTTTGGGGGGGGGGTTATGACACAGCAACACAAGTAAGTTATTAAGCGCCTTGCTGAAGGGACACACCACAGTAGCCAACTGGAACTGTACCCTTTCCATTTCGAGCAAAGCACTGAGTCACCGTGGCTCATGTCTCCATATTTCGCCTCTTACGACATGCAGAAGGACGCAACAAGACTAGTCCATAGCCGCAAGCCGTAACGCGTGTTTCGAAAATTTGAATCAATGTTTAAATTTTAACAAATATTAAAACTAAGTAATACGGCAAGAGTCAATCAGATGTAAAACCCACCTAATTAACATGCCTGGATCTCGCTTATAATAAACCACATTATATCTCTTGACGATATAATACGATTTACAAAGTTTGATAACTAGGGCATAGTCAACAATCGCGTAGCTCATAGGGCTGCAACGTGTCCGACTATCCGTTCTAGTTTACCGCCAGCCAGTAAGCGTTTACAAAATTGGCAACCATGTAAACGATTCCACCATAAACGGCATCAAAAGCACATATAAACAGATGTCAGCTGTAGGTCCGACGTGTAAATAGTGGGAATGGTTGAGTTTCGAATCGATTCGATTAAACGCCATCGCGTCCGTTATTATATATAGTAAACACACTGAAAATTTTAATAAACGTTGAAGCTTTAACAGCTGACCACCACTACGACGTTCTTAGTAGTCTCCAATAGCCACTGTGAGACATTAATTATCATGCAGAACATAATTTCAGACTAAAGTAGTCGTAACAACGAACTGTTGTCCCCTGTGGCAGGGCATAAAAGACGTAAAAACAGTATTTAACAAAAACGAAAAACAAAGAACACTTCCTTCCATAATATCACAGTAGAAGTATTATACTAAGTTGATAAAAGTCTGAAATTAACACTTGTAAAGTACTATACTAAGTTGACACAAGTCTGAGATTAATAGTTGTAAAGTACTATACTAAGCTGATAAAAGTCAGAGATTAATATTTGTAATGTACCATACTAAGTTGATACAAGTCTGAGATTAATATTTGTAAAGTATTATACCAAGTTTACACAAGTCTGAGATTAATATTTGTTCTTGTTGATTAAAACACTGTTCTGTAGAATCTCCTTCAAAATCTATTATCATCATCCATTCATAGATGTCACCGACCTTGAGTAACCTTGGAATGTCAGCAAATATGACCAAATTTAGAAGCATGGTTTAAGCGTCAGTCATTACCTTGATTAGCCACTAAAACTGACGACTAATAATGAAATGCTTGTAATCCGTGCACTCAACTGTTTTCCTATACTCACTCACATGTGCAACATACAATTTCCTTTTGAACGTAAACTCTCATAATACACAATGTCTAGTCATTAATATGGAAATACTGCCATTGAATAAACATTTAGTTCTCCTTCCATCTCAGAAAGGGTTATTGCTTGGAAAAATCTATTTGGCCATGAGCTCATCACAAATATTTAACCAATGTTAGGGAAACCTAAAACGTAGGTTACAGTGAACTTCTTTGCTGTAATGGTGTAGTACTAACAGAGATGCATTCATTTATCAAGTTTAACGATTCTAATAAACATCACCCAATAAATTACATTTAAACACAAAATTTGAACAAAGTTAGTGTAACATGAACTCCGCCATTGCCGGTCCCAAGCCCGGATGAAAAACGAGGAGGGTTGTGCGCGGGGCTAGTAACCCAGCCACGTAAAACACCCTACCGCTACAGAAACGAAAACCGCTGAAGAAAACCGGACGGATCTTAGACGGAATCGACTCCGGGAAGAGGAGGCCACTAGTGACCTCCTGTCCCCAAAGCATGTTTTACGGATTGGAAAAGCGACACAAGTAGCCAGAGAGCTCGACAGGTACAAGATAGACGTATTCGGACTGAGTGAAGTCAGGGAGAAGAACACCCGATGCCGAGCTGAAAACCGTGAAACTATCGTGGGGAGAAGCAAAGAAAGTGGCACAGGACAGGGACCGATGGAGGGCAGCGGTGGACGCCCTATGTGCCAACTAGTCACGAAGAGGATTAAAGTAAAGTAAAGTGTAACATGAAATAAAGGTCACATATACTTAATTTTGTAATAATGGTGCTGTACTTAGGCCAAAAAAATATTTGTTTCATATCTGCACTGGTTTTAAAATTAGGGTAGGTAGGTTGTTATATATATATATATATATATATATATATATATATATATATATATGTGTGTGTGTGTGTGTGTGTGTGTGTGTGTGTGTGTGTGTTATAATGATTAGTATATATAATGTAATAAGCGCTTCAGGTACTGTGTTAAACCGGCTCAATTAGATGCACAAATCGATTTCGGATTTTTTTCAAATTTTCTTAATGGGGTGGGAGGATTGCTAGTGCCGACAACGAAATACTGGGCGGTCGGCCGCCCAGAAACACACGTAGTGTTTACCTTATTATGCTGCATCCCCTCACGAAGTTTCATTATCCTAGGTAGGATAGTATGCAGATAACATGCCAAAAATTCATGTGGTCACGAGCTAAACGTAAAAGTGTAAAATAACGCAGTACGATTTGAAATATATGTCATAGTAACAGGGTTTATACAGATATGGTACTAATAAAGATGTTTAAAATATAGTTTAATGACTCTAGTGTGAATAATTTAAACACAATTTAACCAACGTCAACAGAACGTGAAGTATAGGCAACAGTGACCTACTTTTGTGGGTGCAGTACTCATGAAAATACAATTCTTCACAAACTTCGTATTTCCAGGTATAACAATATGTATACAGAATGATAGAAACCTACGTGGTCATGAGCTAAACGCAAAAACGTTATCTAAATCAGCAAAAAAAAGATGTGAAACGTGTATTACACTGACATTCTTTTCCTGTACGGGCGTGATGCTAATTGAGATGATAGTAATCATCAATTATACAAAGGGTTTGAGAAATAAATTTAAAACACAAAGCTGATCCAGGTCAGTGAATAATCAAATATGGGTCATATTGGCCTACTTTTGTGCTGACTGTAGAATACTCATCAAGAAACATTTCCTCACAATGTTTGATGATTCTAGGAAACGTAACTGTCAAGCTTGTTGCTCTGCCTCGCCGCAAACAAGTCCACCAAGGGTCTCCCCTATAGTCTGAACAGGGACTCTGCTACTGAATTCAACTATTCCGCGAGGACTACCTTGACTACCCTGGACGAACTGTCCCCCAGGAATATTCTTCATGCCAAGAGTATTAAGAACTCGGAGGATAATCCCTTCCAAGCGTGTCCAGTGAAGGAGGTTCCAAAAATCCACGCAAGGAAATGGAGCATAACTGCCCCCTTGTCGTCTGAAGTACCCGACGTTTTGTCCTAGGAGACTATTTTACAACTTCCCATTACTTAACTGAAGCATGATTAAAAAATACAATCCTCCTTTGCAAATTGTTTATGCGTAGGGCAGCAGTTTCTTCTAGGATCGAACAACCCTCAAGAACTAGCCTTTCCGGCTCCAAATTTGAACCCTTACCCAGAATTTTTGACGCGTCGGGGGCGTGTGTGAGGGTCGCCGGTCAAACACCGGTTCCAAACGATCCACCTTATCAAACTGCGCTGAAAGTCTGATCCATGAGAAATCAAAGCTGTCAAGGTATCCATGCGCAGTTTCCTATTCTCTCAGCCGGGTCAGTATGGACCTGCAACGTGCTAGATTTTGCCTGACAGACTCTAAGAAGCCACTGTGGATCAAACAGTCGTCGAAATACTGATTGAATTTGTAGTCTCCACTTTGAATGGTACCTCATGAAGAAACATGCTTGACGCGGAACGATCAATAATCAACGGAACTTTCCTTCTCGATATGAGGAAATCCGAAAGTAGGCTGACAACTGGTCGTTTAACATCCTTTATAATGCGTCCTTCGGTAGAATATGTACATATTCCTTGAACAGTATCAGATTTGACTGATGGAAAAGCCTAGAGGTTCTTGCCAGAGGAGAATGTTCCCTGCGCTGAAGCCGGTATCCTTCCTATTTATAGAGAGGAGCCGCCAATCGTCCGTTGTGCTCAACCAGACCTCAGAAAGGAGGGCTAGCCGAACACTGACAGGAATTCTTGGACAAGTGATGCACATCAGGAGAAAGTGAATCCCTAAGAATGCCCCCACTCCGAAAAAGGAAAAAAGGCCTGCAAACTTCCTCCCTGGGCCTTCCTGGCGATCTCGTCTGGCTATAGATGGACGAAAGGGAGGCTTCATTTGGGGTTGCTTCCTGGACCGAGGTTGCATCTGTTAAGGCACCAATGCCACTGTTACGTGCAAAAAGTCGTATATGCCAAATTGTCTGAATAATACTGAATCTTGAGAACTATTGGTCCTAACCATCATTGGGTTCCATTAAAACCAGATAATATCGACGTTTCATCACATTATGAGCCATGTAATTTCTCCCTCGAACTGAGAAACCCGGCGATTTCTCATATGTGTACGAATTAACCCGATTTTGATCGACGACATAAATGGATGAACCGATTTCAGTCGAAAGCTAGAACGCAATATCTGATGGCATCATTGTTGTAAAGATGAGAACCTAACACTATGCTTTGTCGGATCATCTTCGGCTCAAGTTCGCCCTTCAGAGCATTTCAGGGCCCCAGCTGATCACCAATATTCATGGAGTCTTATTTTTATATAATGCACACTTCTTCAGCTCCGATCCGATTTCAAAAGTGGGCCTGCCTCTCTTCATTCTCTCTCGAATCCGTGTGTGCGCCATGTGCGAATGTTGTTGTTATTCGATTAGTCGAATGTATCACATCACTACTTTTGGACCACTCCCGAAAAAGAACGGAATTACCACCGACTTCGTTGACTGACTTATGGGTGGAACGTCCTTTAAACCTAACCTCTTGATTATTTCAAAGAACGGTTTAAGTCAAATAGCTTTTTAACAAATCATTTCCTTCCATTCAGACTTTAGCTAGACTTGAAGAATGGTGAAATTTATGATAAACAGCGACACGGGGCTTAAAGACGTTCGCTATACTATAAGAATGCGCTTAATAGTTCGTTTCGAGGGCTCCAAAGCAGGTGCCAGGGACCGATGTTGTTGGTCCTTGTGGTCCAGAGATACCAAGGAGGGAATGAAACCTTCGAAAATGGTCTCTGCCTCCAAGACAGAAGCCCTATGAAAGTTCTTGCTGTGATCCAGTAAAATTTTACAAGTGCCCAAGACATCATCTCTGCGAAGGTGGTGCAGCGCTATGGACATCGGCACGTTTTGACAACCGCTTCTAGCAAGTGCTGTAGCGCGACTCCTGACAAAGATTCCTAATTAAGAAGACCGAATTAGGCTGCCGAAACGATCAGCATGCGATGCTATAGTGAAAACCAGCATAACCTTAAGTTTCAGCGCCCCGCCCCCAGAGTCTCAACTATCTCCGTCGAAATCCCCACTTGCTAGCTAAAGAAACCTCTTACGCTGCTTAGCAAACTCCTGACCTTTACAAAACCTTTGAAAGATCTCCCAACATGATCTGAACGGAGTGAAAGGAGATCTGTCCTGGGGTAGCACACACGAATATCTCCAAACTGGAGAGAATTTCATTCTTCTCTGAGCCCAATAACTTGAGACACATACGGGGGGAATATACTGTAAACTTCGTTTTCTGCCTTACTGAAAGACCAGATCTTTTCATCCTCCTCCGTCTGATGTTATGGGTGGAAGGAGGCAAGTAACCGGAAGGGAGAAGGAGGCGCAGTCAAAGCCAGTAACTAGGTCCACTTGCTAGAGTCAGCACATCCTTGTCATGCTCTCGCTCATGGGAGGCAGGACTTCACAACACCATGTTTCTCTCGTTAGGATGAGACCTGGTGGTAGAGGTATCCACGTCCAGTAAATACTCACGCGGAGCGATAGGACTGCCCATAGTAGCAGATCTTTCTGAAAGTGAACGCTTCTCGACCTCCTTCGAACATGGGGGGGGGGAGACCGGTCTCCCTCCATTCTCTTGACTGTTACACAAGCAAATTATGTAGCTGAGCGCCCGTAACTCCACAACTGGAAGGTACAATTCATTTCCATGAAATGGATGCCCTCACATCCTTCCTTAGTCTGGCGCATGTATGCCGAATCAATGTCCCCAAGGAGGTTCATCGGCAGCCTTGCGAAAGGGCGGTCTCGACCTGATCCTTGTCCCCGTACTGAAGCGGCTCTAATGACCAGTCACTTGTACTCAAAGGCCGGTTACAAGTGACCGGTGTCGATGACAGATCACCAGTAAATGACCGGTCAGACGACTATGAACTGATGAAGAAGATCTCTTCATTTGGAGGCTCGATCTGCTTGTCGCGGTCACTGGATTGTGGGCTGAGAATGGGTGCTATTCTTCCTTCTTGGTGGGGGATGACTCCGTCTATACCGTCACTGGGCGAGGGGAGGTCGCGACTCACTATCCGCCCTAGTATTTCTTCCCTGGGCAATGACCCTGGACCGAACCCTAACGGGCATTGACTGGGTCAGAACGATCGTCAGTGGTCCTAAGGTCTTATATTTCTCCATCGAGAATTATTCCGTATCCTCCAACTGGAAAGTGCTCTTTTCCAACGAAGATATAATCTTCTTCACGGCCCATAAGGGCCAAGAGAAGGATCCCATATCCTCTTGGAATACAGGAGTGCTCTTTTAAACGAAGAGGAGAGTTGCTGTACTACACCTATCGATCTATTCTTCTTCGTTACCCATAAAGGCCCAGAGAAGGATACTTTGTCCTCTAATCTAGGATTACTATTCTAAATGAACAACTGTTCTTCTTCTGGGACCGTAAGGGCCCAGAGTAGGTTCCCGTATCCTTCTGGGACCTATGAGTGCTTTTCGACGAAAAGCTAATCTACTTCGTCCTTAAGGGCCCCAAAAAAGGATCCCACGTTCTCCTGGATCGAAAGTTTTACTTCTGAAAAGATGAAGCCTGCCCTCGAAATCCGGAAACATCTGAAAATAATTGGATTACTTGCTAAAAATTGGAACAGATGTTACCTGTCAGATCGCAGAAGAGGAAGGGTATATAAAAGGTGAATAAATGAAAAAACCGGTATAAAATGCCTCAAAGCTCTTTAGACGAATAGTTATACAATACTGAGAGTGCAAACATTCTAAAACTACGCGAGAAAACGCCCGAACGCGTCTTGGACAAGAGAACGTGCAAATTCTGCTGCAATCGCAACCAAATTCAACCGAATACAAATGGCAAAAGGACGGTTGTTGTTGTTGTTGGGTTTAACGCTATTTTTCAGCACAAGATAGGCTATACATGGCGGCCAGTATAATTGGTGGAGGAAGAACCCTGGAAAACCCCGGGAAGAACCACCAACCCACGAGAAGCTACTGGCAGGCTTTCTCACGTACCCACGTTAGCCGAGCCTGAGCCTCGAACTCATGCAGACAGAGGTGAGATGGCAGTGATCCGTAACGGTGAGCGCTTTAGACCACTCGGCCACTCGGGGCCCGCAAAAGGACGGCTACTTCGCATTGGCCTAGGACGTAGGGGACAGCCTGTGTCTGTGTTCTTTCTAGTTCTGAACTTCTAGCACTTTCCATCTGATGGGAGGATGGGATTTTCTTATAAGGACCATGGTAATTTCCGACCCAGAAAGTTCAGCGATTTAATACCGATAGGTATTGTATTAATGATATTAAACACAAAAGCTAAATACAAAAATTTAACAAAGAATGTGCAAAGTTAGCCACATTAGCCTCCTCCGCTGGGGATAGGTGACACGAAACGCGCTCCAAAATGCTGCCTATGACCAAAAAGAAAGAATGGTTGAGATGCTGTTAGGCTGTATATATGTATGACTTTTTGTATGTGCGGAGACCGACGCTGTAGTTAATACAACAGCTCTCCTCTGTTTTGTAGAGGTGAGTAAAAAAATCTGATCCAAAATGGGGCGATAAAGTTTTTACAAACTCAACCGAGCAGATGCAAAATCACTTCAAACTGTACCCATATGACATCTTGAACATTACCAAGTTTAATGAAAATCGGATCAGAAATACTGTCTATAATGTGGTAATTGTAATATATCTCCGGCAACGAAACGGCATTCACCTTATGAATATGCATAAATCCCGTGCCTTATCAAACGCCTGCGAGATCTTGATTACATGAGCAAATATTCAAAGATCAATCAAATTCAGGTGCAAAATATAATTCCAAGCTTGGCAATTAGTTCATCCAATCATTATGTATACAGGGTGCCAAAAAAACTATTTTGTCAAGAGCTAATTGATGCAAAAACTAAGCTGAGCAAAATGGTATCAAAAATATGTCTTCCATAGTATAACAGACTCGGTCAGTCTGATGCAAGTTCACCTCATTGATATTAGTAAACAATGCCAATTAATGAACCCATCCAAGACCTTATTGATGAAAACCCATATTCCAAGCTTTTTTTTTCAAAATCAGGTCAGAAATATCGTTTCCAGAATGGTAACGAGTTGAGACAATCAAATACAAGATTATCTTATTAGTAAGTTTGGATCTCGCTCATTATTGAATTCGTCCGATACCTTGATGATATAAATCTATACTCTACGTGTAATCAAAACCTAGATAAAAGACATGGCCCCAGAGTGGTGACAAGCAAACGTTACGGACTGACACCGGGGTCCATACCATGAGCTAACCTAACCTCACGGCTATGAGAGTTTAAAGCTGATTTCCAAGACAGAGGAAATTCGAGCCACAGGTCTGTCACAACTGTTTTAATGACTGGCATTATCTGCAGAATATGGTGATGTTTTTTTCGGGGGTGGGGTGGGGTGAGTTTTACGATACGGCAACACAATAAGGTGATATGGTATCATGTCAGTTAGAGTAAAGTGTCCTTGCCCAGGTACAAAATATGGTACCCTCCCAAGTAAATCCGTTAGGTCGCGAGTTCTGCTCGCTAACCAATCAGCCACCGCAGCTCTTCGAGAAGATTTTGAAATAAAGACGCATACACACAGATAGATACACAGGCAAAAACGAAGAGAAAGGAAAGGAAAAGGTCAAGGTTTCAGGTGCAACTGAATGTGCATGCGCTTGGAATATTAGTACATGCAACCAATCTTATTTTATGACCACGCCCAAGGATGGAAATACTTAAGGTGATGAACGGATAACAAATTACAGTCTATGTACAGCTCTTGGGAAGAAAATGATCAATTTATCTATTGCTAGGCCCATAAACCAGCCCCTCACCCGTGATGATATTGATTTTCTGGTTAGGGGCTGATATCACCTATTCATTAAAAGCTGCAATTACTGGCTGCACACATCGGTGTACATTTTATACACTTATCGGTATTGAGGTTGTGGAGCTACCGTCGGTTGACAGTTTTTTTTTGGTGACATGTACATTATATTTCCGGAGCAAATCTTATGTTTAGAGACTTGTAAATCCACGTGGAACAGCACAACCATTTTGAATCTCGCGCTAGATATGGCTGTTACCAATTACCGGTATGTGTCAAAAGGGCATGCAGTTTGTTCCGGAAAGATTTGCATGCAGCAAAATTGCACATTTTAACGAACAATTGACGTCATACCCACACATCGTTCATCAATAACAACACGGATTTGGGAGCTGATTTATCGGACTAATCTATTGCCTGCTCATCCACCATCTCCGGGCCAAATCGTATGTTACAATATGGTCACGATGGAAATGACGTATATATAAATGGGAAGGTATGAATGAAAACGGGAAATATTACATTTATCCATTTAATCTCTGACTGAAACCCGTTCGTGCGCGCGCGCGCGCGAGAGAGAGAGAGAGAGAGAGAGAGAGAGAGAGAGAGAGAGAGAGAGGTTAATAAAGGATAAATTCAAATCATCCAACCTTCATATACTTTGGCCTCTTCATATTTTCGCAACAAATGCGGTATTAATGGCAAACTGTCCATTTTTCTGAAATGTAAAGGCAGTTAAAATAAGGACAAGCGAATAAGCCAATCTGATTAAAATCAACTTATTGATAAGTAGATCTAACAGTTACCAGCCAGAGCTAATTTTCATATGTATGTATGTATGTATGTATGTGTGTGTGTATGTGTGTTTGTGTGTATGTGTATGTATGTATGTATGTATGTATGTGTGTCTAATTGCACCTCAGCACAAAAGTTGCTGTATAATGTTAACTAAAAGTAACATTAGAAGAATGTAAAAAAATTGAAGACTTGCACAGAAAATCTAAAAGGATAAATCCTTCCAAATAAATGTAAACATGAAGTACAACAAAACAGAAAATACTGGAAAAATATGTTAACATTCTGGAAAAGGTATATAAATTAGAAAATAAAGATAACACGAGAATCGCGCTTTCTCTCAATCACGATAATATTTTTATTGCTTAAGGAAATGGGTTCTGAGTGCCAACGACATAAAAAGGCAGCTGACCCGGACTGACCTGGGAAGATATTAAACCTGTGATCCTTATATTACGAGTCTGACGCTCTATCGACTTAGCTACCTCTATTCCCTCGCGATAATCATGATTTCCAAAGTAAATAATAAATTCAACAAAGTAATAAGTGGTAGTTATTTTCATGGAAATATACTGAATACGTGCAAAAACAAGCCACTAAGTATTAATTTCATAACTGAAATGTATGTCTTTATGATATCAAATATGAAAAGAAAAAACAATGAGGCATATAACAAGCTAATGCATATGGTTGACAACAGCATATAACATACTAGTATACATGGAAGATTTTAGCACCAATAAATCAAGTCTGCTTATTTTGAGGTAAAACATTACAATTTGTTTCTACTGAAAAATTCAAGAGGTTAAGGAATTCCTTAAACTTGAACAGTTGTTTGTATTATGTCTGTGTAATTTGTATTTTATTCTACAGTTCTTTCATGAAGAAAGGACAGTCATATAAACAGTGGACTTCGTCCTCCAATTTTTGGGTTTGGCAAAAATTGTTTAATTTTAATTTGTATTTATTCTACAGTTCTTCAATGAGAAAGGACACTCACATAAACAGTGGACTTCGTCCTCTGATTTTTGGAGTCTGGCATAAATTAAACATTTGTTCAACTCGAAGAATGTTTCCCATCCACTGTTTCAGTTGATTTCATATTCTAAATTTTTAATGACTTTTCTATAGTTATCAGGCAAGCATAGAATATAAAATTTAATTAAAGATCAGTTTTAAATATCATATAACTAAAACCTCCAGATGGATTATTCAAATGAGTACAATAAGTCTTAATGAACTGATCCGTTAAATGTCTCCATAAATAACGATATTGGACCCTATCTGAACTTAATTTGTTCGTGTAAAATATATCCAAGACCTGTGTCTTGGGGTTATCTTTCGAACTAGGATATTTCAAATCTTTTATCGCAAGATAATTTTTAAAACTAATATAATATAAACAATAAATTTTTTTTTTTTTTTTTTTTTTTTCTTCTACAAATCAGCGAGAGAATATTTTTTCAAAGCCATTAGAAAGCCGTAATATGTTTCTTCTTGTTTGTTTATTTTTCTTTTATATCCCAGCCCCCCCCCCCGAAAATATTAAGGAGTGGGGTCACCGGGAGAAAAATCTTTATTAGAACACAAGCACCACCAAATGTCGCAGAATGACGAAAGTAGCCTTCATTCGGTAACCTCGGCTGATAGACTAGACTGGTTATAAGCACCAATGAGTATTAAAACAAACTGAACTTAGAACCATTCTATGATTTATCCCTATAGGCAAAAGCCCAATCGAATTAAAATCAGATCTGCACTGTCCTGGGTGAAGATCTGACAGCGACCGCTTAGAGGTCAGGTTTTGGTGACCTTTGAGTTAGCCAATGGAAATGCAGCTTTCAGAAATGTGAAAATTAATCAAATCGTTCGGCACGCACTGATACTCTTCAGCTATACTGCCCCATCTCCCAAACGCGAAGATTAAAAAAAACTTCATCTGACAGGCTGATAAAATGAACAATTATGGTAATAACTTAGGTCACCAGAACATGACCCCTAAGCGATCGCTGTCAGATCTTCACGTAGGACAGTGGAGATAGGCTTTTAATCAGATTGGGCAAAAGCTTAGTTTTCGGAACATTTTTCTTAAAAATGACAATTGATTATATTATGTTGACACCTCTTAGCTCCATCCCAGCATGTCATGCTGGTTAGGACTCAGAAGTGACAACCTGCGTTTCCGAAATAGAAAATAATTTGTTATCCCTTGTCCTACCATATAAGCGTTTTATGTTTGAAAAATAAAGTTAAGTTTAAATTTGAAATAAATTTTGTAAGGGTTGTCATGGGTCTCAAACAAGCGGCCAGCAAATTGATTGGCGTCACAAAGTGTCCTGAGAGATCATAAAGGTGGTGCTGCCCTTGGGCCATCAAGAATGCCCTCATGCGGCCCTCGGGGTGGTTGCGTTTGAGACCCCTGCTCTATGTTCTGTTCCGTCATATTCGTGAGTTACATTATCCCGATGAATGCCCAGGCGAGATAAGTACTTTCTTCCCTCTGTCGGGCTACAGTGGGCCTGGTTTCCTTTGTTCCTGCATTTGGCAAGAGTCACTTAACAATTAATAAGATCTAATAGGGGTAGGGCAAGGAAACCAACTCTTTGGTCCTGTACATGCAAAGTCATTGGTTGCCCTATTGTGGTTCTGTTATGCATGTAATTGTTGTATTGCCTTGTTAAATTCTTAGGGCAGGCACTATCTAGGGCATATTATTAGAATTGTGATTCCTATCTATTCCTATCATATTTTTTTTAGACTATATGTATTATTGAAGCCGAAATGTGATATAAATAAAATAGAAATAATGTGTCTAAGTGCTTGTGTTTTTGTTTATGCTTTATTAGTTTTAGTTATTGTTTGTGCACCTCAGCGCACATTTCCTAACAAATGGATTCTTATTCCACTTTTTAATCAAGCACTTCTTTCAATTACCAAAAGTTCTCATAGTGATATACGCCGACACGTTCAAGTTCACGTATTAGTTGCATTATATGCTCGAACGGAATGACATATATATCGTAAAAGGGGTGAAGAAAACGAATCGAGAGCGCTTTCTCTCCAAATACTTTTCCACTACTGTCCCTCCCCCTCCCGCCCCCCCCCCCGGCCCAAACCCCAATATACTTTATTGTATGACTGTGGTTTTCTTCCAATAGTTATATTACCAGTTCTCTTCGTTATCCAGGTCACTCGTTTCCCTTGTACACCTCTTTCACTGCACTGGTTTCTTTTCAAATGTTACATCATTTATGAAGGTAAATGTAACAAATTTACATCGGTATCCTTCCCCGGGTCCATGTTTTAAAGACTGGTGAAACCATGGATTCAGAGTAGGTGAATCTACGATCTGATTGGGTGCCAAACAAGACTGACACAACAGCTCTACCCACACGATATCTAAATAGTTATTATGATGATAAGATACATTTTACTTGTGGTATAATAGATTCAGAGTTGTGTAATAATTGTGATCTGAATGTGTCATTTATCAATGCAAAATGTATTAATGAAGGATTAATCAGTTAGTTTTTACCTGTCAGTTAGCACAAGGCAAGACTAACTCCATTGTTATTTGCACTCTTTATGCAGTGCCGGATCACCGATTAAGCATACTAAGCACGTACTTAGGGCACCAACCAAACATGGTCACAGAACAAAAAAAATAAAATTAATTGTTGATAATAAAATTGGATGAATTATATATGACCATTTCATCTCCATGTACGAGTATTTTGATTTGGAATGATGGCAACACTGGTATTCTCCCACTTTTTTTTAGCTTTCAATACTGTTTTGTTTTTTTAATTTCACATTTTGTAAGGGGGGGGGGGAAGCACCATAATATTTCCAGTGCTTAGGGCCATGGAAGGCCTTAACCCGGCACGGTCTTTATGTATGATTTAACGCCCATGTTGCTGGAACATTTCTCAAGTGGTATTGTCATTACCAAAGACATAATGTATGATTTAACGCCAATGTTGCTGGAACATTTCTCAAGTGGTATTGTCATTACCAAAGACATACCTGATATTTTTTTTACTCTATTATATGCAAATATTGTGGCAAATTTAGGGGACACAGTAATAAGATCACAACGTGCTGCGCGTCACAGAGTAGTTTTGTTTGATTACGGCATCAAAATCAAGATCAATAAAAACAAAGATCATTGTCTTTTAGAAATGGTGGACCATTTAGAAATTAAGAAATATGGGACTATCAATGAAAAAAATAAATAGTTCAGTTCGTTAATTTATGACATCCACACTAAAATGAAAATGGGCTCAGACTGAATCAGTGTCACAAGCTTAAACGATAGCTAGGGACCGACCACTTCATTTTCGCTGGTGATTTAGGGAGAAGGAGATAAGGGGATCTTGGTTTTTTCATTCTCGCTTGGATATATATTATTTTTTCTTTTATCTCACGATATATTTTTGCAACTAATATAATGGACATAATATTTTTTCCCCATAAATCAGAGAAAGAATATTTTTGGAAGCTACTGAGAGTCGGGTTGTTGTTTTTTTTAAAAAAAGTAATAGATCCCTTACCCCATCCATCGAAAATTAAATGTCAGTCCCTTAATTTATCAATTGCTCATATGAAAAATTGAAAGTGTACAAATCTACCGTATGTCCAACATGTTACCAACGCTATGCGATAGAGCCAAAATCTGGTGCTGTGAATATTCGGACACAATGTAAAGTGTGCATGCAAATTCGAGCAAAGATTTTCATATACTGTATGCAATGTTTAGCTCTTGGTGAATGTGGTAGATTCCATATATAAGTAATATTTTGTGTTAAATATATTAAATACTGGCGTGTACTATCGCATATGAATAACCAGTGATACCCACAATAAATTATTTATTTGTAGAAAACACCCATTACAGGATAATTTAAAACCTTATAAAATGTATAAATATACTTCAACATACCTAGGCCATATTATCAATGATATACTTCAACATATGTACTTACGAAAATCACCTGATAAAGTTTGATATTCATATAAACAGTTAGGACTTTAAACAGCTCAGAATACTATCCATAACGTCTACATCATGAATTACAAAATCAAGTTTCAGTGTCAGTTTAAATACATCTTTACGCAAAAAATTGATTCGATAATAACCCCACACTGTAAGAAATTTGTACTCATTTTTTTGTTCTCCTTTTTTTTTCTATCTTTTTTAAATCAGGAAAGCAATAAAAGAGCCTGATGCGTGTTCTCCTTGACCTAGCCACCTCAGTGTCACAGATGGATTGTCTTCGTTGACCAGCTCCTCCGGTGTCACAGATAGATCGTCTCCTTTCACCTATCCACTTTCAATATCGCAGGGGGATTGTATTCCATCAACCAACAGGCTGATCACCGGTAAATTTCGCATGTAACTATTTTTCTGTATATAAACTTTTTTTTTTTTTCGCGTATGAATTTGTGTTCATTTGTCAAAATATCTTTTTAATATGAACAATATTTTAATGGAATTTTTTCTCAATAAATAGTTGTATGCATGTACTTTTAATAGGTGTATGGTTTGGAGGGGACATATGTTGTACAAGTTATTCTCTAAGTGTTACGCTACCTTGTCCTATATAATCTTCTATAAACTTTGTAATATATCTTTATTTATGGACATTAATGGCAATATATTATTCTAATTAAACTGTATTCACTAAGTCGATTTTTAGTATCCCCCTCTCTCTCTTTCTCATAAGTGGTCACTGAGGGAGGCAGGAGCAGTAGTGACTCAGTGGTCAGCATGCCAGACGCGTGTTCCAAAAGGTACGGTTTCGAATCCTATGTTTTTGATGAGTCAGGGTGTCAGAATTGGTTGCTGTTGTGCGTCCTTGCGCAAGGCAAGTTATTTCAATTTAATAGGACCTAAATACTGCTTGTAACACTTTATAGACGACCATTACTGATGCATCGTATAAGATATATTCTTGGCATATTGATCAGTAGTCATGAAAACGGCCAATCAACCACTACTCTCTCCAGTCACATTTACAGCTATGGGGACTATTCGGCAGTCAGAAATACTGATTGATTGATTGTGGTTGTACGGCGCACCAGCACTGAAGGCTACATAACGACACAAAAAAAACGTTATATAATAAATGATTAATGTATGAAAAGTAGTCCATTATCTAGGAGTGATAAAAGACACAATTAAAAAAAAAAACGACGTGATGGTGAGGATAATATGTGAAGGTTCCTGATCAACGGGAAATGGTGTATGTAAGGGTAATTAGATAATAACGATAATTTAGAATTATTGACAGTACACATGATGGTTAAAAATACTGGTAGGAAATATGTTGCATACAAGCTATATTTTAGAATAAATTTTAACTCCTTCAAGAAATGCAAAATACAAGTCACATTTACTGTATTAAAAAGCTCCATAATGTGTTGGAGACTGTAGTAACGAAAGCGCGTAGGTTGGAGATCGATACAATCTATCACAAAGTGCTTGAGAGTAAAGGGTTCATTTCAAGAAACGCCCTCCGGTGGATCTTTCCCCCTTTAATATGTAGGAGTGGGTTATGCAGGTATGACCAATTCTAATTCTTGCCATCGTAATGACTATCTCGTCCTAACGGGTGGTTCTGTAGGCATCAGGCCACTTGCCTAAGGAGGGTTTGACCACATCCAACTTGTTATAGACAACACCATTCCGTTATGTCTGCCATTTACTACTAAGTATTTTTTATGCCAGGTTTAAAATCTGTGCATGATATTTTAAAATCAGATCTAAAGATAGGGCTATCGTAGTCTGCTCTTTAATACCGACATGACTGGGTAACCAACAGTACAGAGTATCCTGACATTTTGTAAATCTTGCGTCGATTGAAAGGTATAGTGATTCAAAAGATTAAACCAAATATAAAAAAGATTAAACCAAAAATATTAACCACCACCCCACCCCACCCCTAAAAAATTAAACAAGAGAAAACCGGAGTAAGAGTAAGGGTTCTTAACAGTGTGATGGACAAAAATTATGCCTCGGAACGTTTAAAATGCAAGAGCTTCAGGGTACTTCGTCCCGGAGCCAACAGGGATTCCATTTCACACACCCACTGTCTAATTATTTACGCACCCACCCACCCCTCAAACGTTATTCCCTTGAAAACCGTATATTTTATATTCTTATTGGAAACATTCTTAGTGATGGCATTCTAGAAGACTAATTTGTCTAAACTCAAATTTGACTTTGTTTAAAATAACTGAACTGTAAAATGAAACTGTCGTAGGGTATCAAGAATTACATCAAGAAAATCAAAAGCGCACTTACCTGTGCAGATGTAGTAACCAAAACAGTGCGTGTGTTAAGTTTCTAACGGCAAACGAGACAGCTTATTTTGCCTATTCATGCCGCGAACATGTGTTTGACCCGGCAGGATTTACTCTCGCCCTTGCGCAGTAAACATACCACTCTCCAGTTAGCCAATAAGGTTTCAAGCTGACTTCAGGGCTTATCTTTGACCACGAGGGTCGATAAAATATTGGCAATCCGAAAGTACTTGTCCTACTTTCGGACATTTTTTTTGTTGTTGCAGTCATGTAGAGTACATACAACACAAAATACGCACCATTGAAGAAAAGTGCCACTGCGACTTGTCTAATGGTATGAACAGATAAGTGTTTTCCATGACTAGACAACCCACCCCTTGCCGTTTCGAGTGGCTTGATGGTGAATATAGCGGTCAAACCTTAATAGCAGCACAACTGTCGAGCGGTAGCATCTAAAAATTACTGACCTTATGACCTCTCTCTCTCTCTCTCTCTCTCTCTCTCTCTCTCTCTCTCAATATATCTAACATGTTGCTTGAGATTTGTCTAACTAGACTGATGTTAAAATGTACCAAAGCTCTAACATGTTTTTACCTAAAATGTAACCTTTCCATAAAAAGAAAAAAAAAAAGAAAAAAGAAAACTACAGCAAGATTCGTTAGTTTTTATTACATGGTAGATAGTTATTATTACTATTATGTAATATCACCTATATCAAGGCAGTTGCTTTTGGGGATCGACAATTTCATTGTCGATGAAGGGGGCCTGAGATTTTCTTTCGATCAAGGATATTATTTTCTTCTTTTACCGCAAGATATTTCTTTTTATTCAGCTAATATAATTTATATAATGTTGTGGGGATTTTTGTTGCAAATGAGAACAAGATTTTTCAAACTATTTGAGAGCCGGGAATTTTTGTTTGTTTGTTTGTTTTGTTGTTGTTTTTCAAAATCCAAACGTCCCACCCCCTTCTCCCTCCTAAAATCAAACGACCCGTCCCTTAAGTAGTAATCGTTATTTGTTTTACACGCGCTTTCCGAGAAGGATCAAGAGATCTTGTTTGTTTCCTTCGTATGTGCGTATGTTAGATCGTTCGCGATATTATTAAACTGTACATGCAGGAAATTGTTTTAATACATTTTATTGGCTTACTGGGGCAGAGGTTATGTTGATGTTGTGGTGTGTGTGTGTGTGTGTGTATGTGTGGTGTAAATGAATTTTAAAGGAAAAAAACAGCAAAATCATGCTTTTCTACAGACTGGTTGCATTTTCTTCTTTCCTTTTTGAGTACCTATAACACTGTATTATTGACAGAAATTATGTGTTTAAAAATAACTATAATATTTTGAAATTTAAAATATTGAGAAACACACCCTGTGTCTTCGTGTTTCTCAGCCATGCACTACTAACACAGCTTCGTCTACGCAAGGCTAAACTGAAACCCAAAGCTATTCTTTATAATTTATATCCATACAAGGTCTCCTATCATATCTAGGCGTTCAAAGTGTGTCTTAAACGGTGTACAAATGAACGCTGTACATTGTTTGCGTAGGTTCACACGAATAGCATAAAATGAATCTCATTCGACTACCTTGGTGTGTCCTTGACTCGTTGGTCAAGGCATTTTACTGATTCGCCTAAGTGCCCCGGAGGGACATGGCATTCACGTGTTGCACTACCGTAAAACATCAAACAAAACATCAACATTGTTCCCGTACTGCTTAACGTTTACATTGCACAGTTAACCTGTTAAGGATAATAAATCGGATTATAGTCATGGACATAGAAAGTTTACCACTGAATAAATATAATTATTTTTACTTCCAATTGTACTGGACATACAGGGCTGTTTCACGCTGTTTTTCAACACATGATAGGCTATACATGGCGGCCTGTATATATTTGGTGGAGGAGGACCCCGGGGAAGAACCAGGCATGGACCCACGGCAAACTACTTGCAAGGTCTCTCACATACCACGTTGGTCGAGACTCAAACTCACGGGGTCAGTTTTATTTGTGTACTAACTTCATTTTTCAGCACATGATAGACGATACTAGTACATTTGCATAATTTGGTGGAAGGAGATCCCTGGAAGACCCAGAGAAGAAGCACCGACTCACGGGAAGCCACGGTTTAAGCTTTTTCCCATATCCACGTTGGCAAAGCCAAGACTATGTGGCTATGACCTAATAAACTGAATCTAAGTCAATAAAATGTTATCACATTGGTCACATTGACCTTGTTTGTTGTAAGGGTTTTACAAACAGAAATACATACAATCGGTAAGTTTGATAATTCAGACGTGAACAGTGCTTGATAAAGAAACGCATCACATACAATTGAACCAAATAATGAAGCGTGTAATGATGTCACAGTAACCTCCTTTTGTGCGGAAGATGTAGTACTCATCAAGATAACCTCTCTACCATATTTCATAATTACAGGTGTAACTGTACGTATACAGTATGCAAGAACAAGATTTGTGCTCATGATCTAAATGCAAACGTTTAACCTAAGCCAGTAAAATGTGAAATGTAGGTCACAGTAACTTTCTTTTGTTGAATGGTTGGTACTGGCAGCAATGCATACCGTTCGATAGTTTGATGATTCTGTATCATGAACATAGCTTTAGAATATAACTTAAAACATAAATTTTAACCACAATAATTAGAACGTGAAATATAGGTCAGAGTGCGCTACTTTTGTGATTACGGTGTATATCTCTTCAGGATGCATCATCTCGTTTCATGATTCCAGGTATAACAGTATTTACACATTGTGCAAAAAAGCAAAACGCATAAAAACTTGTGCAGAAACTAATGTCCGTACACGTACAAATTTAACTTTCCTTAGTTCGCCACTCTCACACTCTTGCTGTCAAGTCGACTCCAATCTTTTGCTGAGAACGCTGTCAAAGATGGGGGATGTATGATCTCCACTTCTTATGATGCTTTGGTATCGTTGTCTAGAAGATGATCGACCACGGTGTTATTGCCCGGATCGAGTAAACAATAAAATAAAATATTAAATTTATAGATGGAATAACAGAGATCTGAGCAGAGATATAGAATAGAACAACACGAGCCCATGTATGTAAAATATAACAATTTAATCAATTACATACACAAATTGAATACGACATTTGAAAGATTCTCTTTCTCTAAGAAATAGAGTTACAAAATTTATGCGAAATTCAATTAGCCGTTTTGTTACATCGATAAAATAAATTTCATCATAACTGAGTGACTGTTCGAACTCAAATTGCCGAATTGTCAGCATCACATGGTTGCTTCCGGTCTTTCCCAAATGACTGTTGGTGACAGGTCGGCGATGCCATATTTCATCTCTCTCTCTCTCTCTCTCTCTCTCTCTCTCTCTCTCTCTCTCTCTCTCTCCTTCGGGTCATCAACCGTTTTGGTTGAAGACTGCTCTTCTCGCCTGTGCAGTACAGGTATGGAGATATTATTTCTCTTCAAATAAAGTATAATACCCAGCCTAAATACATGTCAGGTTTTTCCATTCTGGAATCGAACAATATCCCCACTTTTTTTACGCCAGCTATTGTTGTATCGTAATTCAACAGATCTAACCTATGGTCAGTTCGCAACCTGATACTGATCCACAAACAACATATTAACGTGAATTTATGTATTATCTAGCTGCTCCACGGATTTCTACAGGAACCATGACATAATTAGACCTTTTAGATAAACCATTACACTCCTCTATGGGTTATATATCACTATCTGAAATTATGACAGTCGACATACGTTCCTAATGCTAACACCATCGATTCTCGGTTGAAAAGAATTTACAACTTAATTACACAAACGAATTAATGGATTTCACTCCTTGTCCTAACTAAGTTACTTTACTAATTACACTTCCAGACATAGAAAATTCAATTCTCAGCATACATGATACAAAGCATTTAAGGCATATAATTTACTTCTTACAATTGGTATCAGAAGAAATGTATGAAATCTAAAGGATACACAATTCCTCTAACATGCAAGACAAATAAATTAATTTTCACAATGCGTATCAGAGTAATGCATGAAATTCCGATACTACATGATTTCTATTACATTCAAGACACTAAATCTGAACACATACATATAATACACGAGTCATATAACATTTGAGACAAAGACATGCAAACCCTTAGCTTCTGAGCTCACAGAAAAATTGATGAATGAATTTAACAGAATAAATTCAACAAATAATTACAAAATTATATCAATACTGTAAGTAGTATATGGGGGCGATATGGCCCCACGTAGACCGTAATGTTAAAAACAGGTCCCGGCATTATGGCCCCAAAATTTATAGCCCCACGTAGACCTCTATGTTAAAAAAGGGTCCCGGCACTATAGCCCCAAAATGTATAGCCTCACGTATACTTCTATGTTAAATTTGGTCGTTTGTACCGTAACCTCAAGATTTATAGGTTCACGTAGACTTCTATGTTAAATTTGGTCGTTTGTACCGTGGCCTCAAGATTTATAGTCTCACGTAGGCTTCTGTGGTAGAAGAGGTGGTTTGTACTTTGGGGACAATGGGAATTTAACATGAGAATGTCAACTGGAGGTCAATGGAAATTGAACATGGGTAATGTCGTGGGGTTTATAGGGTCAAAACTATTTATAGGGTGAAATGTATTTATTGGACAAAGGGTTGAGAGAGACAAACATAGACATACAGAAACAAACAAATACACATCCAAACACACAGAAAAGGGGACAGAGATGTTGCAAAGAAATACTCGCAGACAGAATAGAGACTCCAAAAGAAAAGACTTTTGTATGGGTACAAACATTTATTCAAATATATACATGGGCTCTACGGCCTGTGCTTTGGTTTAAGCACTGTCCATTTAATACATACAAGTTATCTATTTCTTGGTTCTAGAAACTACTTTTAAAAATTAAAGTTCATGCCTTCAAAAAACATATACAACGTATATACATTTCATAAAAGAATGACATTTTTCATGCTACAATTAATGTCCATTTTTGAGAAAAAGCTCAAACAAGAAACAAACGATCCAACTGGACAAAATTCGTGCTTTTCTTTTTATCAGTCACGCACGTTGTTTTCAAATCTGGTCAGCTACTACTTGTGTCCCAGCGTAGATGTTTTCCATCACACACTCCCTTTCATCTGTAAATCTGTGCTAGGTAAACTTATTTACAAGCAGATCAATGGTGGTTATTGTCTTCTTCCCATGGAGGCACAACGTATGCCATATGAATGGTCACTTTTCCATCGGTGATGTCAAATTTTTCACTCATCGTCTGCATCGTCGAAGCAATAGCCCTCAATAGTTTGGAAGAAGTTAATTCTGCAGGTGTGCTAAACCCGAGACATACAGGAGAGTTCAAACTTTCGTGATACATAGATAGGCTCAAACGACCTTGAGTTCTGACTTGGCACTGACGTTTGAGTTCCTCTAACAGTGAGTCAAATAAGTCCGTAATGAAACCTGCTGCTTTCTCGGCTGGAACGTCAGGCGCAAAGTTTTTAAATTTCACCGTGTAGGTGTAAGTTGTCGTCCTAAATTTTCTCGAAGTCGCTGTCTGAATCATTTGGATGCTAAAATACTCCTTTAGGTCTACTGAATCTGTTTCCTTTTTGGACGCACTTTGCTGTGAGGGTATGGTAGTGAAAGTGGTCAATGATGTTTGTTCCTTCTCTTTTTTCATCTGCGTAGAGTGATTCATCTTTCTTGGTGTTTGTCCTCGCAATGAAGTGTCGTTCTTGGAAGTGGTCCCTCTTTTATACTGGGTGATATCAGCATGTCCATAAGGTAAAGTCTTGTGGTCTGGAAGTTGCACTGGTTTCACGTAGTTTGCCATGGCGTTAGTAAATAAACAACTAAGATGTGGTACTGCGTTGGTGATGTGATCGTGAGGCACAGCATCCAACTCGAGTTTCTCGTTGGACTTGAGTCTTACGCTCGATACTTGCTGTTTGAAAATATTCATCTTTCTCGCTTAGCAATGGTAGTCACAATGAACTATCGACCTTGAACGTTGTCCCTTTTTATATGCTGACCAATATCGGCATGACCGTACGGTAAAGTGAAGTGGTTGGGAAGCCGAACTCGCTTCTGGTACACGATTTGATAAACTTTTTCCAAGGGTCGACTGACGATTTGGTGTGTGGGTAAACGTACAATCTTGTGCGGTTCGTGGGTGGTCACTTTAAAGTTTCGATCCTGTCCAGACTGCAAGGCTTCTTTCAATATGCTAAAGTTCACCACTCGACTGGTGCGATAATTAAGAGTCAATCCTTTCACTTTACACTCCGTGTGCACATCTCCTTGATTGTTCCGGTATTCGTAGCCGTAATTTTTGGGACCGCCACTTGCAAAACTTAGAATCTTGTGGTCGGGATGCTCGTCCGTCCAGGCTCCTAAACGGTCTCCTTCGATGACAGGGTGAGGTTGACCCAGGCGATCAATGTAGATGCAACTGTCCGTGTCAAAATACAGCACACGATCTCCTAATAGTTCTAAAGCTTCGTACAGTTTTAAGCGAGCATGGGCTGTCACGTAGGCCGCAATGATGACATTTCCAAATTCGTCGGCTTCTACAAAGTCCAGTTCTTCTTCGTAATTGACTAAGAGCAAGTCCTCACGAACAACGTCCACGTGTTTCATGTATTTGGTTTTGTCGTGAATCATCTGCAAGTATCGGAAAGGTTCTGTCAAATACTCCGTCTTGGGTAAACACGGTCGTTGTGCCATTTTGCCCCACAAACAATTCAACATCACTTTGGCAAACGATCGCCTTCCTTCGTTTTTCTCGATGTGGTCTAAAGTGATGCCTTCCTGCTTCCAGTATTTCTCTTTGAACTTTGTTTGGTCGTCGGGAGTGTGACACCAGGAAGGATATCCGCTAGCTTCTTGTTTCAGTTTCAAAAAGGCATTCACGTAGTCTGCAAAAATGCCTTTTTGAGAATCGTCGCCCTTGTGGTATTTTTCTGTCTTGGGAAAGTGGTAAATTTCGTACACTTCTAACAGTTGGTATCCCAAGTCCAGAGCTTTAAACAATTCCACGCTGACCCACGTTCCCGTCAAGGCTCGTTCTTCCTGAGTGTGCTGACAAGGGTGGTCTTGGTTGCACGTTTCAGCACAAGTATGACACAAGGGAAACATCAGTTTTCCTTGGCAATGATGTGGTAAAACGGGATGGTACAAGTTCGTGGGAGGCAAGACTTTACACTTGATCAATCCTTCGTATTGTCGAATATTGTCCACGTCGATGTGTTCCGTCAGCAATTGTGGGTGCCCTGCGGGAAAGTGGCAATATTTGCACACGTACGGATACAGAGAACACACGTCCAAGTATTTGATTTCTTCTCCTTTCTCCTCGTCGACTTGGTACAGCAAACAGGTGGCATTCGTCCGCCCTCCGTACAAACTGTCCGCGGGTTCAGAGGGTCCACCAGCTTGTAACTTTCCACGATGCGCTTAAACTCGGGATCGGTTTTCAATCGCTGATCGTACTCGTGTTCCCACATTTCCACTACTTGGTATCCTTGCTCTTCTAACTTCAAGCGTCGCTGACAAGTGACCTGGTACAAGTCTTCCATGGTCCGTTGTAAAAACTGGTTTTTAGTGTCACGTTGAGGGTAGCAGATGGGACATCCGTGAAATAAGCACCCGTTAAACTCGTACACGATCTTGGGGTTTTCTAAGTCCCAGCCGTCTACTGAATACCTTCCGATGGTCTTTTCGCCTCCTCCGTTGCGAGCGTGTTGGATCCATTTGTCTTCCTTCTCACACAAGTAATGTAACCAGCGTAGGGCTTTGACCGAGTATTGACGTTTGACAAAATTGGTCGTTTGAGGACTGATGACAGCTAGGGTGTTTTCGGGCATGAATCGTTGACGATACACTAAGGAACACGCTTTGGCAATGGTACAAGCTTCTTTCAAAGGATCGATCCCTCCGTGTTCCATGAACAGTTCTCGAAATTTTCCACAGCAGCGACGTAAAATGTCTACGTCGGAACGACAATATTTTAACATTTCTTCTTGAAAGTCAAAAGGGTCCGAAGCGTGAGTCTGGTACCATGCGTAGAAAGCTTCTCGTTGTTCGGTACGCATGTTGTCGGGGTCGTAGTAGTGAGCCTCAGGCAAATGGGGTAGAACGGCGTGTTGATTGGCTTCGGTATTGAAAAAGTGTGGAAAATAGCCTTTGGCCATTTCTGTCATGCCAAACGTTTTAGGCATGCGGCTCAAAGGCATAGCCAAGTAACTCATTGAATCTTTAAACTGTACTTGTCCCACTTGCATGGAAATGATTTTGGCTCCGTTCAAAGTTACTTTCGGACGTTCGGTACTTTGTTCCGTATAGTATCTCAACAGAAATTGTCCATCGTATCCCGAGAAATTGTGAGCCATCACCGTGGCATGGCGATGACAATCTCCGTAACGTTCGATATCTTCTTGGCTCCACGTCTCGTCGATAGGGTTTAAGATCCATTGGGCAAAATCGGCCAGTGTGTTCGATCCCCGAAAGATTTTTTCACGTCCTCCAGGAATCTTGCTGCAGTAAGGGCAATGAGTCAAGATAGGCTCTTGGATGCACTTCTCGCACGCTCGGTGAGCCACGCAGAAATTAGGAATGTGAATGCCAGTCTCTTGCATGCATTCGAAATCGAAAAAGATGAAATTCCCTTTCTTCTTCTGGTCATTATCTTCTTCTTCTTCATGTTTGGAATGGTATTTTTGAATGTAGCATTGGTGTTCCAAGTCCACGGTTTGGCGACAAATGTGACATCGCTTCTTTCCTGAACAGACGTGCGCCTTGGCACTGTTGGTACGTATGCCTTGTCCACAAGTAGGGCACAATCTCAAGAGCTGACAAGCACATTTCTGCTGTGAACCTTGCGTCTTTAGGTGTTGTTGGTAACAGGCAGGACTGACAAACGTGCGCTGACAAGCAGAGCAATGCACTCGTTCTTGTCCTTCGTCCAGACAGGGTTCAGAAGCTAAACATCCTGAGCATTTCGATCCACAATGCTTGTGTTGCTCTCGATTGTTATAGCCATAGTCACATTTCTCACAGTAATAACTGTATGACAGGAATCCAGTGATACTGGTAATGGCATCAAAATGTTCATCGTGATGATAGACGTGAATGTATTTTCCGTCTTTGAAATCTTTGCCTCGAAACAACAGAGGTCCGCGCAGTTCTTGAGGGTGTACTTTCAAGGTGTAGCGTGGAGCCAAGACGTCTTGCAGTTTTTGCATTTCAGGAATGCCGCAGGGCCTGTCTTTGGATATCCCCGCTTGCTGTAACAGGAGTTCTGCTTCTCTTTGTTGTTTGGTTCGGTCCGATCGTCGAATAGTTTTCCAGGCTCTTTTCCATTCTTTCGTGTCGTTCTTGTCGGCATACGTTCTTCCCACCACGATCGCGCGGGCTAAGCACATCAGGTCTTGAATGTTGTTAATTTGAACGATGCTGCGCTTGATGCTGCGAAGGTCGTCCACCAATAACACCTTTTTGCGTTGTCCTGTCCCTTGGGGAAGAGACACGTGGGTCATGAACAGTGTCGCTTTTCCGTCGGTGATGTGAAACTTGTCGTTGGATTGTTGCACGTGTTGAATCTTGTCGATGACTTTGGAAGATGTCAATTCTGCTGGGCTGCTAAACTCGATCCAAACAGGGGACTTCAAACTGTCGTGATGAATGGAAAGTCTCATGACATCGTCTTCTTTGGCTTGACATTGCTGTTTCAGTGTGGTTAACAAAGAATCCCACACATCGGCGATGAACTCCTCAGCTTTCTCCAGCGGTACGTCTGACATGAAATCTTTAAACTTCACCGTGTACGTGTAGGCCGTAGTTCTAAATTTTCTAGAGGAACGTTTTTCCGTCTCTCGAATGTGGTAGTACTTTTCGGGTGATACTGGTGATGGCGGACTTTGGTTTGGAATAGGCTCTCTCGGTCTGGTCGCAGACGTGGAAGGTATTGGTTCAGGTTCGCTCATGTCTTCGATTTGAGCGAACACTTCTTTTCGTGTGTGAGGTGATACGTCACGTCGCTGCCTCTTACCTTCTTCTTCTCTCTCACTGAAATCGTGCGATCGTTTCATCTCGATAGCTGATTCAGAAATGATTGAACCAAGTTCGTTCTCTCGGTATATATACCCCTCTTGACCTCTTGTTGTGACAATGACTTGGTATATTTCGCAAGGGCAAGTGAAAGCCAAACAGATAGGAACCCCTGGCTAACTTATGCGAACGACAATGGTGCGTCTTAAACACCTCATGCATCTTGACGACCCTTCGATTCAAACCCTACCACGAAAGTAAAAAGTTGCAAAAAAAAAACAAAAACAAAAAAAAACAAAACCAAAAACAACAGACAGTTGGTGTCATTAAGAGAACTAGAGACGGTACTGTGCCGTTCGGACACGTACGTACTCCAGAAACCACGCTGCTCGGCAACGATGTCTCCTTCTCTCTGTCACTTCTACTTTTGTCCTTGACCAAGAGATCTACCAACCCTGATGTAATACTTGTGTTTCCTCATTTGATATATTTTTTTAAAAAAAAAAAAAAAAAAAAAATCCATTTTTAATAGAACTACCCATTTTCGACAGCAGCGACGACGTCTCCTACTGCTCTTGCCACTGTTGTTGCACCTACAAAGGTGATTTTCCTAAGACCAAAGTATGAGACAGAGCAAGTAAGTTGTGAAGTTGAGCGGAGGTGTTTAAACAACAACTGTCAAGCCCCTATGTTCCAGTTCTGTCTATGATAATAACTTGCAATACTTCACATTTTCTAAAGTGGAAATGTTTACAAGCCGTACAAAAGTTATGTGACTTTAGCTTTTGACACTTGCACAGACTCTTTCACTTCATAAGTGTCACGAGAAAAATATATATCCGATTTTTACCATTTTCCAAAACACGCACACACTTGCAACGTGACCAGAATCTGTACTTCTCTATTTGTGGATATCCCACAGACCTGTCCCAGCATACAGAGCTGATTAAGAACTGTAGGAATATCCCCTCATTGTTTCAGAAATATCAAAGCTTTTATGTTTATTTTCCCTGTTCCACCCTTTATTAGTGCTTAGGTATGTTCCCTAAAGACAAACAATTTTGAAAAAAATTAATTTTGAATTAAGGTTTCTCTCTGTTTATACATTTTTTTTCAAGTTGTTGGTGCATGGCAGATTACATCCAAATACCTTCTCAATGTGAGTGGCATTTCTACACATGTCATTGCCTTTGTTAAATTCGGTTTTGTTGATTAGTCATCGTTAATCCTTAATTCTATTTTTTTGATGTATTTCTATTTTATAGAAGATGTAAGAGTGTTTATTGTTGTAACGGTATTTATGTTGTTTAGTCTGTTGCTGCGAAAGAAAATATCTATAGCAAAGTGCTTAAGTTTGTTCAGTTTTCTTATTTCAAGCTCTACAAAAGGTACCAAGTTTGTCTTGCAAAGAGATCGAAACTTTAAGTTACACGGACGTGAAGGAAAACATACCTTTGTTACTACAGTTTGCTCTCCTTGTGTTCATTCTAATCATGCTTGCCTTATATCTTTGTGTTTTAGAGATCATATTTCTTCTGATGTAAATACATGCGTCAATGGACAGACAGCTTGGGTTATCATCCTTGAGGTTCACTGCACTTGAGTTTATTTACTTCATACAATCCCCAAATTCACTAGTTTAAAAAAAAACAAAAAAACTACCACTCAATACTATATCATTTCTCTCTACCTATGCGAATCTGTGTATGTCGAAATGTCCAAGTGAGAAAATATTTTGTTTTGGTCAGTTTCAAAACGCGAACAATAATGGCACAGTTAAGTATTTGATGTGACAAAAGAAATGTTACGGTACACAACAGGATTGTAAGCTCACATTCCAGTCAGTCTGTACTGCAATGGTAAAAATGCAAGAGCCTAGGCAAAATAAAAAAAATAAAAAAAAATGCGTCAGTCGTAAGAACCAATTTTATTGGCTACACCTATTTTCTACCACCTTAGCTTCGAATCTCCTTCAGTCGTTCTTCGCACAGTGACAAGGTCAGACGTGTTTTTCTGCGCCTGGCCACTACACTAGCTGCCTTGAATTTAGAACCAAACAATGCGTCACTCATTATAAGTGACTTCATTGGCTAACCGATATTTTCCACCGCCTTAGCTTCAAATCGGTTTCAGTTCTTATTCGCACAGCGAGAAGATCAGACGTGTTTTTCTGCGCCTGACCACTACACTAGCTGCCTTGAATTTAGAACCAAACACTGCGTCACTCATTATAAGTGACTTCATTGGCTAACCGATATTTTCCACCGCCTTAGCTTCAAATCGGTTTCAGTTGCTATTCGCACAGCGAGAAGATCAGACGTGTTTTTCTGCGCCTGACCACTACATTAGCTGCCTTGAATTTAGAACCAAACAATGCGTCACTCATTATAAGTGACTTCATTGGCTAACCGATATTTTCCACCGCCTTAGCTTCAAATCGGTTTCAGTTGTTATTCGCACAGCGAGAAGATCAGACGTGTTTTTCTGCACCTGTCCACTACTCACTTTACAAAGAATAAAACTAATACACAAACAATCGTACCATGGGTGACTCATGGAAATTTATCAGTCTTATTGCGGAATACATCACGGCATGTTTGGATGTACTATTCTGTGAGAACTTTACATGACGTTTTTAACAGAATGATTTTAGTAGGCTATGTCTCCAATTCACTCTTGTGATATTTTACGATAGTGGGTTTTTTTTTTTCCCAGTAGAAGTAATTATTTCAATGAGATGTGTGTTTTTGAAATTTCGTAAGGAAAATGTACCATATAAACGTAAGAGCCGTGATATTTTCAAAAGTAGAAATAACACTGTCTGTCTGTCTGTCTCTCTCTCTCTGTAATTTTGATTGAAATCTAATGGCATGTGTTCCCCTTGTAAGATACCTCAAAAATTGTGATCAGTAGTCACCATAATTACGTGAACTGTTCCGTTTGTTATGTAATTTTTTTTCTAACGATTTTTTTTTCTTCCATCAGTAAATCGTTGGATGAAAAAAAAACTTGAGTTGACTTGAGCTTGTACAATTCAGGTATCTTAGCTTTATCCTAGTTTGTCACTGCAATGTGTCACGGAAAAAAAATTCTAACATTAGATCTACCGTTTTTTCAGAAAGGCAACAAACACACGGCTTTTTCAAGAAAGACGCGAGTGACATTGCACTGTAATAACCCTGCCTATGGTTAACTCTGAGTTCTAAAACCAAAACATGCGTTCAGAAAAAATGTAACAATGTTCGACCTATTTTCTCTCAGTTTAGACTGTCGATAGAACAAGGTGCGTTTTGGTACTGCTTTTTCACGCCATTAGATTTGTGAAAACTTTGCAACATTGTTGGTATCCTGTGCTTCGAAACACAGAACATCTGTTAAATTTGGGATCTACAGCAAAATGTTAAGCGGTTAGTCGACAATAAATAGCACACTACCTTTTTAATAAAATTGATGAATGAATGAAAACAATGAACATTTCTCACATAGAATGTGTGGTTGTCTTCATTGCCTTTGTCCTATAATACCGCAAAAAATAACAGACCCAAAAATGGTGTCCTACGTTTTGGGGTGTTTTTTTTTTTTTTTTTAAAACCATTCTTTCTTTCTTTCTTTCTTTCTTCCAGTAATGTTAATTCTGTCTGCCCATCTCTCAAAACACTCCAGACTAAAGTACCGCCCGTTCTACTGTCACCCAGTGCAGTACACTTGTGTGCGTTCTTTCTAAAATTTATTAAACAAATAAATAACAACCACTGATGTAAACCATTTAATTTCGCCGTGTAGGTGTATGTCTTCGTTCTAAATTTTTCTGCAAGGCACTTTTGGGGCTACTAGATTCTACAAAATAATCTTCATGAGGTACCAAACGAATTTAGTTCCTCACTTGTCTTCTTTGTTCAGTCATCCTATCATATTTACCACCATTTGCATCCACTACAGAGTGAGATCGACAGGTTGTATGAAGTAAATAAACTCAAGTGCAGTGAACCTCAAGGATGATAACCCAAGCTGTCTGTCCATTGACGCATGTATTTACATCAGAAGAAATATGATCTCTAAAACACAAAGATATAAGGCAAGCATGATTAGAATGAACACAAGGAGAGCAAACTGTAGTAACAAAGGTATGTTTTCCTTCACGTCCGTGTAACTTAAAGTTTCGATCTCTTTGCAAGACAAACTTGGTACCTTTTGTAGAGCTTGTAATAAGAAAACTGAACAAACTTAAGCACTTTGCTATAGATATTTTCTTTCGCAGCAACAGACTAAACAACATAAATACCGTTACAACAATAAACACTCTTACATCTTCTATAAAATAGAAATACATCAAAAAAATAGAATTAAGGATTAACGATGACTAATCAACAAAACCGAATTTAACAAAGGCAATGACATGTGTAGAAATGCCACTCACTTTGAGAAGGTATTTGGATGTAATCTGCCATGCACCAACAACTTGAAAAAAAATGTATAAACAGAGAGAAACCTTAATTCAAAATTAATTTTTTTCAAAATTGTTTGTCTTTAGGGAACATACCTAAGCACTAATAAAGGGTGGAACAGGGAAAATACACATAAAAGCTTTGATATTTCTGAAACAATGAGGGGATATTCCTACAGTTCTTAATCAGCTCTGTATGCTGGGACAGGTCTGTGGGATATCCACAAATAGAGAAGTACAGATTCTGGTCACGTTGCAAGTGTGTGCGTGTTTTGGAAAATGGTAAAAATCGGATATATATTTTTCTCGTGACACTTATGAAGTGAAAGAGTCTGTGCAAGTGTCAAAAGCTAAAGTCACATAACTTTTGTACGGCTTGTAAACATTTCCACTTTAGAAAATGTGAAGTATTGCAAGTTATTATCATAGACAGAACTGGAACATAGGGGCTTGACAGTTGTTGTTTAAACACCTCCGCTCAACTTCACAACTTACTTGCTCTGTCTCATACTTTGGTCTTAGGAAAATCACCTTTGTAGGTGCAACAACAGTGGCAAGAGCAGTAGGAGACGTCGTCGCTGCTGTCGAAAATGGGTAGTTCTATTAAAAATGGATTTATTTTTTTTTTTTTTTTTAAAATATATCAAATGAGGAAACACAAGTATTACATCAGGGTTGGTAGATCTCTTGGTCAAGGACAAAAGTAGAAGTGACAGAGAGAAGGAGACATCGTTGCCGAGCAGCGTGGTTTCTGGAGTACGTACGTGTCCGAACGGCACAGTACCGTCTCTAGTTCTCTTAATGACACCAACTGTCTGTTGTTTTTGGTTTGTTTTTTTTTTTGTTTTTGTTTTTTTTTTGCAACTTTTTACTTTCGTGGTAGGGTTTGAATCGAAGGGTCGTCAAGATGCATGAGGTGTTTAAGACGCACCATTGTCGTTCGCATAAGTTAGCCAGGGGTTCCTATCTGTTTGGCTTTCACTTGCCCTTGCGAAATATACCAAGTCATTGTCACAACAAGAGGTCAAGAGGGGTATATATACCGAGAGAACGAACTTGGTTCAATCTTTTCTGAATCAGCTATCGAGATGAAACGATCGCACGATTTCAGTGAGAGAGAAGAAGAAGGTAAGAGGCAGCGACGTGACGTATCGCCTCACACACGAAAAGAAGTGTTCGCTCAAATCGAAGACATGAGCGAACCTGAACCAATACCTTCCACGTCTGCGACCAGACCGAGAGAGCCTATTCCAAACCAAAGTCCGCCATCACCAGTATCACCCGAAAAGTACTACCACATTCGAGAGACGGAAAAACGTTCCTCTAGAAAATTTAGAACTACGGCCTACACGTACACGGTGAAGTTTAAAGATTTCATGTCAGACGTACCGCTGGAGAAAGCTGAGGGGTTCATCGCCGATGTGTGGGATTCTTTGTTAACCACACTGAAACAGCAATGTCAAGCCAAAGAAGACGATGTCATGAGACTTTCCATTCATCACGACAGTTTGAAGTCCCCTGTTTGGATCGAGTTTAGCAGCCCAGCAGAATTGACATCTTCCAAAGTCATCGACAAGATTCAACACGTGCAACAATCCAACGACAAGTTTCACATCACCGACGGAAAAGCGACACTGTTCATGACCCACGTGTCTCTTCCCCAAGGGACAGGACAACGCAAAAAGGTGTTATTGGTGGACGACCTTCGCAGCATCAAGCGCAGCATCGTTCAAATTAACAACATTCAAGACCTGATGTGCTTAGCCCGCGCGATCGTGGTGGGAAGAACGTATGCCGACAAGAACGACACGAAAGAATGGAAAAGAGCCTGGAAAACTATTCGACGATCGGACCGAACCAAACAACAAAGAGAAGCAGAACTCCTGTTACAGCAAGCGGGGATATCCAAAGACAGGCCCTGCGGCATTCCTGAAATGCAAAAACTGCAAGACGTCTTGGCTCCACGCTACACCTTGAAAGTACACCCTCAAGAACTGCGCGGACCTCTGTTGTTTCGAGGCAAAGATTTCAAAGACGGAAAATACATTCACGTCTATCATCACGATGAACATTTTGATGCCATTACCAGTATCACTGGATTCCTGTCATACAGTTATTACTGTGAGAAATGTGACTATGGCTATAACAATCGAGAGCAACACAAGCATTGTGGATCGAAATGCTCAGGATGTTTAGCTTCTACACCCTGTCTGGACGAAGGACAAGAACGAGTGCATTGCTCTGTTTGTCAGCGCACGTTTGTCAGTCCTGCCTGTTACCAACAACACCTAAAGACGCAAGGTTCACAGCAGAAATGTGCTTGTCAGCTCTTGAGATTGTGCCCTACTTGTGGACAAGGCATACGTACCAACAGTGCCAAGGCGCACGTCTGTTCAGGAAAGAAGCGATGTCACATTTGTCGCCAAACCGTGGACTTGGAACACCAATGCTACATTCAAAAATACCATTCCAAACATGAAGAAGAAGAAGATAATGACCAGAAGAAGAAAGGGAATTTCATCTTTTTCGATTTCGAATGCATGCAAGAGACTGGCATTCACATTCCTAATTTCTGCGTGGCTCACCGAGCGTGCGAGAAGTGCATCCAAGAGCCTATCTTGACTCATTGCCCTTACTGCAGCAAGATTCCTGGAGGACGTGAAAAAATCTTTCGGGGATCGAACACACTGGCCGATTTTGCCCAATGGATCTTAAACCCTATCGACGAGACGTGGAGCCAAGAAGATATCGAACGTTACGGAGATTGTCATCGCCATGCCACGGTGATGGCTCACAATTTCTCGGGATACGATGGACAATTTCTGTTGAGATACTATACGGAACAAAGTACCGAACGTCCGAAAGTAACTTTGAACGGAGCCAAAATCATTTCCATGCAAGTGGGACAAGTACAGTTTAAAGATTCAATGAGTTACTTGGCTATGCCTTTGAGCCGCATGCCTAAAACGTTTGGCATGACAGAAATGGCCAAAGGCTATTTTCCACACTTTTTCAATACCGAAGCCAATCAACACGCCGTTCTACCCCATTTGCCTGAGGCTCACTACTACGACCCCGACAACATGCGTACCGAACAACGAGAAGCTTTCTACGCATGGTACCAGACTCACGCTTCGGACCCTTTTGACTTTCAAGAAGAAATGTTAAAATATTGTCGTTCCGACGTAGACATTTTACGTCGCTGCTGTGGAAAATTTCGAGAACTGTTCATGGAACACGGAGGGATCGATCCTTTGAAAGAAGCTTGTACCATTGCCAAAGCGTGTTCCTTAGTGTATCGTCAACGATTCATGCCCGAAAACACCCTAGCTGTCATCAGTCCTCAAACGACCAATTTTGTCAAACGTCAATACTCGGTCAAAGCCCTACGCTGGTTACATTACTTGTGTGAGAAGGAAGACAAATGGATCCAACATGCTCGCAACGGAGGAGGCGAAAAGACCATCGGAAGGTATTCAGTAGACGGCTGGGACTTAGAAAACCCCAAGATCGTGTACGAGTTTAACGGGTGCTTATTTCACGGATGTCCCATCTGCTACCCTCAACGTGACACTAAAAACCAGTTTTTACAACGGACCATGGAAGACTTGTACCAGGTCACTTGTCAGCGACGCTTGAAGTTAGAAGAGCAAGGATACCAAGTAGTGGAAATGTGGGAACACGAGTACGATCAGCGATTGAAAACCGATCCCGAGTTTAAGCGCATCGTGGAAAGTTACAAGCTGGTGGACCCTCTGAACCCGCGGGACAGTTTGTACGGAGGACGGACGAATGCCACCTGTTTGCTGTACCAAGTCGACGAGGAGAAAGGAGAAGAAATCAAATACTTGGACGTGTGTTCTCTGTATCCGTACGTGTGCAAATATTGCCACTTTCCCGCAGGGCACCCACAATTGCTGACGGAACACATCGACGTGGACAATATTCGACAATACGAAGGATTGATCAAGTGTAAAGTCTTGCCTCCCACGAACTTGTACCATCCCGTTTTACCACATCATTGCCAAGGAAAACTGATGTTTCCCTTGTGTCATACTTGTGCTGAAACGTGCAACCAAGACCACCCTTGTCAGCACACTCAGGAAGAACGAGCCTTGACGGGAACGTGGGTCAGCGTGGAATTGTTTAAAGCTCTGGACATGGGATACCAACTGTTAGAAGTGTACGAAATTTACCACTTTCCCAAGACAGAAAAATACCACAAGGGCGACGATTCTCAAAAAGGCATTTTTGCAGACTACGTGAATGCCTTTTTGAAACTGAAACAAGAAGCTAGCGGATATCCTTCCTGGTGTCACACTCCCGACGACCAAACAAAGTTCAAAGAGAAATACTGGAAGCAGGAAGGCATCACTTTAGACCACATCGAGAAAAACGAAGGAAGGCGATCGTTTGCCAAAGTGATGTTGAATTGTTTGTGGGGCAAAATGGCACAACGACCGTGTTTACCCAAGACGGAGTATTTGACAGAACCTTTCCGATACTTGCAGATGATTCACGACAAAACCAAATACATGAAACACGTGGACGTTGTTCGTGAGGACTTGCTCTTAGTCAATTACGAAGAAGAACTGGACTTTGTAGAAGCCGACGAATTTGGAAATGTCATCATTGCGGCCTACGTGACAGCCCATGCTCGCTTAAAACTGTACGAAGCTTTAGAACTATTAGGAGATCGTGTGCTGTATTTTGACACGGACAGTTGCATCTACATTGATCGCCTGGGTCAACCTCACCCTGTCATCGAAGGAGACCGTTTAGGAGCCTGGACGGACGAGCATCCCGACCACAAGATTCTAAGTTTTGCAAGTGGCGGTCCCAAAAATTACGGCTACGAATACCGGAACAATCAAGGAGATGTGCACACGGAGTGTAAAGTGAAAGGATTGACTCTTAATTATCGCACCAGTCGAGTGGTGAACTTTAGCATATTGAAAGAAGCCTTGCAGTCTGGACAGGATCGAAACTTTAAAGTGACCACCCACGAACCGCACAAGATTGTACGTTTACCCACACACCAAATCGTCAGTCGCCCCTTGGAAAAAGTTTATCAAATCGTGTACCAGAAGCGAGTTCGGCTTCCCAACCACTTCACTTTACCGTACGGTCATGCCGATATTGGTCAGCATATAAAAAGGGACAACGTTCAAGGTCGATAGTTCATTGTGACTACCATTGCTAAGCGAGAAAGATGAATATTTTCAAACAGCAAGTATCAAGCGTAAGACTCAAGTCCAACGAGAAACTCGAGTGCGATGCTGTGCCTCACGATCACATCACCAACGCAGTACCACATCTTAGTTGTTTATTTACTAACGCCATGGCAAACTACGTGAAACCAGTGCGACTTCCAGACCACAAGACTTTACCTTATGGACATGCTGATATCACCCAGTATAAAAGAGGGACCACTTCCAAGAACGACACTTCATTGCGAGGACAAACACCAAGAAAGATGAATCACTCTACGCAGATGAAAAAAGAGAAGGAACAAACATCATTGACCACTTTCACTACCATACCCTCACAGCAAAAAAAAAAAAAAAGGAAACAGATTCAGTAGACCTAAAGGAGTATTTTAGCATCCAAATGATTCAGACAGCGACTTCGAGAAAATTTAGGACGACAACTTACACCTACACGGTGAAATTTAAAAACTTTGCGCCTGACGTTCCAGCCGAGAAAGCAGCAGGTTTCATTACGGACTTATTTGACTCACTGTTAGAGGAACTCAAACGTCAGTGCCAAGTCAGAACTCAAGGTCGTTTGAGCCTATCTATGTATCACGAAAGTTTGAACTCTCCTGTATGTCTCGGGTTTAGCACACCTGCAGAATTAACTTCGTCCAAACTATTGAGGGCTATTGCTTCGACGATGCAGACGATGAGTGAAAAATTTGACATCACCGATGGAAAAGTGACCATTCATATGGCATACGTTGTGCCTCCATGGGAAGAAGACAATAACCACCATTGATCTGCTTGTAAATAAGTTTACCTAGCACAGATTTACAGATGAAAGGGAGTATGTGATGGAAAACATCTACGCTGGGACACAAGTAGTAGCTGACCAGATTTGAAAACAACGTGCGTGACTGATAAAAAGAAAAGCACGAATTTGTCCAGTTGGATCGTTTGTTTCTTGTTTGAGCTTTTTCTCAAAAATGGACATTAATTGTAGCATGAAAAATGTCATTCTTTTATGAAATGTATATACGTTGTATATGTTTTTTGAAGGCATGAACTTTAATTTTTAAAAGTAGTTTCTAGAACCAAGAAATAGATAACTTGTATGTATTAAATGGACAGTGCTTAAACCAAAGCACAGGCCGTAGAGCCCATGTATATATTTGAATAAATGTTTGTACCCATACAAAAGTCTTTTCTTTTGGAGTCTCTATTCTGTCTGCGAGGATTTCTTTGCAACATCTCTGTCCCCTTTTCTGTGTGTTTGGATGTGTATTTGTTTGTTTCTGTATGTCTATGTTTGTCTCTCTCAACCCTTTGTCCAATAAATACATTTCACCCTATAAATAGTTTTGACCCTATAAACCCCACGACATTACCCATGTTCAATTTCCATTGACCTCCAGTTGACATTCTCATGTTAAATTCCCATTGTCCCCAAAGTACAAACCACCTCTTCTACCACAGAAGCCTACGTGAGACTATAAATCTTGAGGCCACGGTACAAACGACCAAATTTAAGATAGAAGTCTACGTGAAGCTATAAATCTTGAGGCTACGGTACAAACGACCAAATTTAACATAGAAGTATACGTGAGGCTATACATTTTGGGGCTATAGTGCCGGGACCCTTTTTTAACATAGAGGTCTACGTGGGGCTATAAATTTTGGGGCCATAGTGCCGGGACCTGTTTTTAACATTACGGTCTACGTGGGGCCATATCGCCCCCATATACTACTGTTAGTTCTCAGCTTCAGTGTTCGATACCTGTCATGGCCAGCTCGGGTCGGCTGCATCTGTACTAAACTTCTACTTAATGAATGATATAGCCAAATAAACTGGTGAAAATGCCGTTGAAAACCAACCAACGAAGACACCATTCTCTGCTCGAAATAAGAACTGCATCTAGTGACCGAGAGGGGTGTCGTGGGTCATACTGATGACGAAACAAAGCTTTCGGATTCTGCATGTAGCCCTGGGCGGAGGAAAATGGGAGGTCAAAAGTTACATTATAGATTACTGTAGTTAATAATGAGTCTAAGTTGTTACTTTGAGTTCTACATGTACTCATTGAGAGTGATGATCAAATATTTCAGGAAGAAATTTGTGATGGTGGCCACTTTTATAAACATAGAATTTATCCATTGGATTTTGGAACACAAACGGTTTAGCTGTGGGAAAAACGTTACCAAGTTATAATGTATTAATAAACTAATCCCAATTAGTTTGTGATTTCTTTTCGATTAACTGACTGTTTTCCATTTGTTATATGCACATCGTATTCAGTTCATATTCAGAAGTATACGGGACCCTCCGACAATCTTTAGCATGCACAGAATCTTTCACATGAAATATTCAGGTGGCATGGTACAGTTTCGTAAATTGGCCCCTGGCAAATTTCTTAACTTAAGGCTATGGTGTGACTTTTTCAGCTTTTATTGTTTACTAATTAAAGATATGGATATATTTGTGAACTAGATGTTTCAGGCTTGTGTTGTTCTTGAAATTGATGTCAGGCATGTACACCTTCCATAGTTACTCTGCAGTATGTTGATAGTGAAATACCAATAGTTGGCTAGGAAGAATAGCTAGCCTCCCATAGCCGTAAAAACATGGGTTTGGGGCAAGTAGAATATCTCAAAAACGGCTTGAATGACAACTATTTTCAATTGCATCAGCCTGTTTAGTACACATTGTTTTGCAGAATTGTCATCTAGGAAAAGGCCTTGTGTTTGCACTGTGAGCATCACATGGTGTCAAAAATGACCTTCGGACATGAAAATTGCAGGTATAAATTTGGGGTTGGGGTGCATAAACTGCTTCTGCTATGAACTGCCATTGACTTCTCTGGTCAAGTGGATAATATTATTATGCATTGTTTTGATATAGGTATCTAAAAATATGGACCTTTTTGACCTCACTGGTGTATTTGATTTTTTATGATTTTTTATACTATGTCACTGATTGCAGCATTAAATTTATACATAAAAACTGGCCCCTGCCCCCTCAGCTGACATTCTGCCAAATTTGACTGGTGGAGTAACGCGGTGCCAGATCTAGCACCTTTTGTTTTCATCAACGCCTTCTATCCACAGTAAAATATTTTCGAATAACAACTCTTTGTGAAAGCACAAACTGTAATAGGTCACAAATTCTGTGTAACAGGGTCACTAAACGCACAAACTCTCTGTGTAACAGGGTCACTAAACGATCAGTGGAATGTCATACAATAATTCTCTACCGACCAGAAGCTAAGTTTCAACGTGCATGTCTAGACAGGCAAATCATCTATCCTTTACATCAATTAAGGAAAATCAATTAGCAATTGTCAATACTCGCAGTACATTATGTACATGTATATTTGCAATTAGGATGTCAATATACAAATTAGATATGGGACAGAATGGTAGTCAGATATCTGATAACATTATTAAAGATTGTGTATGTCAACATAAACGATAGAAGTGAAGAGGTGTCTTATCACATCCTTCATTAAATTAGGAAAAGGCTCTTCACATAATTCTGGTCTGCTGCTCCAGTTTCCATCGAGTGGCGTGGGAATCCACTGGCTCCCAAGTTACAGGTTTCGGGACTACAGATTGAACTTGTACGGTAGTTCCATTATATACTTGTATGGTTAAATCGCAAAGGTTTTGTTTTTAGATGACCTCACGAGTTTCTTGCCTTGAGTAGACATGGCTAGGAAACTTACACGATTTGCAGCATCACTCAGAAACTTGCTGTACCAAAGTACATGTATTTTAGGTGTATGCTGGACAATAAACTTTTGCTTTGGTCCCTGAAGATAAAAGAATGCGTCTGGCAAGACACTTAACAAAGTTACTTTAGCATTTTTCAGCATGCTATAATAGAAATAGTAATATTGAATATTTTCTTTCTTCTTAACGAGTGATTATCATGATGTGTCAAACACAATAGGAAAGTGGCTAATGTACCTTTATATTCAGACCCAGTCACATTATCCTGACACCAGGCTGACTAGCCCTAACACTATCCTCTTAATGCTGAGGGCCAAGCGAGGCAACTGCTAGTACCATTTTTACAAGTCTTTGGTATGACTCGGCTGGGGTTAAAAGCCGCGACCTCACGCATTGGAGGCGGACGCTCTAATCACTGGAGCGGTCCTTCGTCTTTCTCGAATACAAAGAGACTGAAATAAACTATGACACTGAGTCTCAGATGTTTGATTTCGAACTTAATTTCGAGTCTATCCTCAAAACGTTTATAACTGTTACCCATGTGTATATCATGGGGTATGAATTTATTTTATTTTTTTTTTGCTTAGGTTTGTGAGGACAGGCAACGGCTGATTTGTAATTTTCCATGGCAAAAAACAGTTGTATTATGCAGATGCATTTCAGAGCTCTTCATGTAAGTTAGTTGAGAACAATATAATGTCAAAATCACTCCTTCTATCTAATTTTAAAATAAAAATGATACCTTAGTATAGACGCGTAAAACAAAAACTTAAGCTCGGTTGGTGGGTGGTGGGCTGTAGTAGATCTTGGAACTATCTCCAGACGTGTTACAAATCATATTCAATAAGTGTTTTACAAAGTTGTAAGGTAAAAGCATAATGCAAGTGATTTAGTTTCGTATGTATACCGAATCTGATCCTGTTATCAGTGGGCTAGTGCTAAATAAAGAAGTGAGAAAACGCAATAAAGAAGTGAGGGAACACATGTTAATTATTATTATTATCGTGTGCAGTGCCTGCTCAGACATTTAACAGCGTCATCATCAGCAACATGCAGAGCCTGCAGTCCACCGGGGAACTTTGTCAGTGGACAGTTGCTCACAATGTATGATATTGTCTGAAGAGCTCCACAGCAACAGGAAGAGTTAGTGGCCTGGCTCCATCGCACAAGGTTGATTGCACAACGATCCTGTCCTGACCGAAAGCGGTTCAGTGTGGTCCACAGACGTGGAAGGTTGAAGCCAGGAGGGCAGACAGATGGCTCAGCTACGAGGGAGTGGTTTACAACATCTGTTGAAGACCACTCGACGCTCCATGCTGAAATAGCTGTCATATCCTCCGGCATCGGACCTAACCAGATTGGGCGTCTCGAAGTCAAGTGGACTGCTGGATGTGAGGTGATGTCAATGTACAGTGGAAGATTCTCACTGGCAGAGACCTCAGCCAACACTTTTGTGGCTGCTTCCCGGCGACGGAGATGTGGAGGAGGAATATTGCTGAGTACTGGCAGCCATGGTAAACGAGTAGGATGTAGTGTTCCAGAGATTATGCGCATTTTCGTGTTGAGCGGGACATCAATTAGCTTAGTATGGGATGATCAAGCCCAGACAGGAGCGCAATATTCGGCTGTCGAATAATAGACGGCCAGTGCTGATGTCTTGAGTGTCTGAGCACTAGCGCCCCAGGTTGAGCCAGCCAGTTTGCAGAGTAGGTTGTTTCGAGTGCTAAGTTTTGCTGCAGTTTTCTTCAGGTGGTTGTAGAATGTCAGCGACATGTCCAGGGTCACGCCAAGGTATGTTGGTGTCGGGTCATGTTTTATTTGCTGCCCACTGAGGAGGATGCAAAGCTCACGGTTCGCATTTGCATTGTTAAGGTGGAAGACACTGGAGACTGTCTTTGTTTCGCTTGGCTGTAGACGCTATTTCTTGAAGAAGTCCGTCATATCCTCCAGGTCCTTATTCAGTACCCCCTCAAGCTCAGCAAATGAGCGACTTTGGGTCCCGAGAGCAATGTCATCTGCATACATGAACTTGCGCGACTGTGTTACAGGTAGATCATTGATATAGACATTTAACAAACTTGGCGAAAGAACAGACTCTTGTGGGAGTCCATTAGTCTGACGCCTCCACGAGCTGCAGTTCTCTCTGATGTGCACTCTGAAGTGCCTGTTGCGAAGGAACAGCTCAATAGTCTCAACTATCTAGCGTGGCAATACTCTGGAAATTTTTAACAGCAGCACTACATGCCAGACTGTGCCATATGCCGCTGTTAGATCTAGAAAAACAACTCCAGTTTTAAGGTTACTCTGAAATCCGTTTTCAACAAATGTAGTCAGGGCAAGGACTTAATCGCAGGTGCTACAACCATGCCTGAAGCCTGCCTGCTCAACAGTTATGATATTCTCCAAGTCAGGACCAATTATTTTGAGAATCAGGCGCTCCAGTATCTTAAAACAGACTGAAAGCAAGGAGATCTTTGTCAGGCTTTGGTATCGCAGCACATGTTAATCAGATGCGGGGTGGGGGACAATCGCAAGCTCAAAAAAGTAAGGGTACACCGTTCCCACGCGTTCCCGTAGCACTACACCCCAGTAGCTTATTATCAACTGTATCTTTAAATACAGTTGATGTATTTTGAGAAGTCTGTTGTAATGATGTAAATTTAATTTCAAATTTAATAAAAGTATACATTTCTGCAACTTTAAGTCAAATGTTTTTCAAATCTTAATTTAAAGGAAGCAACCCTTACCTTTGCTGTTCAGTATTAAGGTGGCAAGTCTTTTTCATTAAAGAAAAATGGGTACAGACTGAAAAATAAATGTAACTAAAACAATGAAGACTGAACTTTTACTATGAAATTATTGAAACTTAACCACAATGTCTTGTCTTGGTAAATGTTTTGCCATACAGACTAAGCCGAAGGTTTATGTTGTTATGATTACATTTAACTGAGTAACATTACCATACGCATATTACATTTACAACATTAGCATACGCATATTACATTTATAACATTAACATACGCATATTACATTTATAACATTGGCATACATATATTACATTTACAACATTAGCATACGCATATATTTGCAACATTAATGTACGCCTATTACATATTCAACATTAGCAATCACATATTATATATAGTTCGTCCATCAAGTCGATGACGACCAGTTTAGTCATCCAGTGTTTTAGCGGGAACAAATGGTATGTGGGTGCATAGGTGGCCGATGAGGCCGACGTGTGCCCTGAATGTTCTGTGGCATTGTGGACATGGGATGGTAGCAACGCTGATCGTGAGGTTACTTGCTCGGGATTTCCTGGCCTGCCTCAATTGTTCTGCCGCGGCTGTCCTGTTGGCCTCGCAAGCTGCAGCACCTTTAGTGATGGAAGAGCGCCACATGACGCTGTCCTTGGCAGTCTGCTTCCACGTGTGATAGCTAATGCCAGAGTTCTTCAATGACGTCTTCAGAGTGTCCTTGTATCGTTTCTCTGGCCTCCTTTGTTGCGTTTACCTTGTTCAAGCTCGCCATGAAAGAGTTTCTTTGGGAAGCCGGTGGTCTGGCATACGAGCTACATGGCATGCCCATTGCAGCTGTGGTTGCATCAAGATGGTGTAGATACTGGGTAGACTTGTTTGGGCAATGACCTCATTATCCGGGATCCTGTTTTGCCACTTGATGTTGAGGAGTCTTCTAAGGCAAGTTGTGTGGAAGTGGTTCAACTTCTTCGCATGGCGCTGGTACACTGTGCACATATTACATTTACAACATTAGCACACATATATTACATTTACAACATTAGCATACGCATATATTTATAACATTAGCATACGCCTATTAATTTACAACATTAGCATATACATATTACATGTACAACATTAGCATACACATATATCATTTACAACATTGCATACGCATACATTTACAACATTAGCATACGCACACATTTACAATATTGGCATACACATATTACATTTACACCAATTCGAATTACAATTTTAAAAAACGTATTTATCTTTCACACCATAGCAATATTGGGATACTAAATACATCTAGTGCATTCCATCAAGAGTAACAGTAACATGGTTTTTGTTGGGATGCTAAATACATCTAGTGCATTCCATCAAGAGTAACAGTAACATGGTTTATGTTGGGATACTAGATACATCTAATGCATTCCATCAAGAGTAACAATAACATGGTTTATGTTGGGATACTAGATACATCTAGTGCATTACATCACGAGTAACAATAACAGGGTTTATGTTGGGATACTAAATACATCTAGTGCATTGCATCAAGAGTAACAAAAACATGGTTTATGTTGGGATACTAAATACATCTAGTGCATTCTATCAAGAGTAGCAATAACATGGTTTATGTTGGGATACTAGATACATCTAGTGCATTCCAACAAGAGTAACAGTAACATGGTTTATGTTGGGATACTAGACACATCTAGTGCATTGCATCAAGAATAACAAAAACATGGTTTATGTTGCGATACTAAATACATCTAGTGCATTCCATCAAGAGTAACAATAACATGGTTTATGTTGGGATACTAGATACATCCAGTGCATTCCGTCAAGAGTAACAGTAACATGGTTTATGTTGGGATACTAAATATATCTAGCGCATTCCATCAAGAGTAACAGTAACATAGTTTATTTTGGGATACTAAATACATCTAGTGCATTCCATCAAGAGCAACAGTAACATGGGTTTATGTTGGGATACTAAATGCATTTCATGAAGAGTTTCATGATTTAATGCATGAAAGTGTTATAGATAGGTATAATACGTTGAAAACACTAATACGGGTCACAATGACGCATGTGTTCAGTAAATGTGCCATTCGGTGTAATTTTACATCGCTGTATAAGTCGTTCTTCTACCAGGAAAAGTAATATACTTTTGAAAAAGTATACTATCGGCTGATCACAGTAGGTAAACAAGTATGTATATTGATGCATATTACTCCAGCAACTGACTGGCTCTAATTTTGGGGGTGGGGGAGTGGAGAGCGGGCGGGTTTATAATGACAATAACACGAATATCTTCGTCATGGATTCTGATATGTTTCATATATTTTTTTCATCCAATTTTAGTGTCATTTAATGTATAAAATTAGCATGCTTTTTGATAACATGCGCTAAATTATTTGCATGATTTTTATCTCTTCATAAAAATCATTATATAGTTTATATTTATTTCAAACTAATGAATATATATATATATATATATATATATATATATATATATATATATATATATATATATATATATATATATATATATATATGTGTGTGTGTGTGTGTGTGTGTGTGTGTGTGTGTGTGTGTGTGTGTGTGATTAGGCTATTTAATTCTTTCCCGTGTTCTAACTGACTTAATAAATATAATGATATAATGAAGTCAAATTTTGCAAGAAAGAATGAACTGTACAATGTAAAAACACTGAAGCTGAAAGTTTGTAGCATAAACCAGAAGTCATACGTGCAACAACAATCGTAGAAATTGTTTTTGATTAGTTTCATGCCTTAAAAGAAGTTTTGAATTTATTTATAAAGGATTACACTTCCACCTTTTCTGACAGACAATTTGTTTGTGCACACACTGTAAACAAACAACGAACATTAGGAATGGTTTCAATTTGAAACAATGTTTAAATCTCCATTATGGGTTATGGAGTATAACAACTGTGTCTGTCATTATGAAAGATAAAGTCACAGATTGATGCCCTTGTGTTGTACACAAAAATGAGGCGTGGGGGATTGTTTTGCGCTGAGAAAAGACATAAAACACTCAAGTTCAAGTTTGAATATTTTTTTAAATATACGTCAATTTATTTTGATTTAATCTTAATTGAGTAATGTAGAGTTACAAATGTACTTGAATCAGATAAGGTACTTGCAAACTTATGTCAGGAAATTAATTTTGCTTTGAGCAACAAATCAGTCAAACCTTTATGTACAAATACGGTGTATACAGTTCTGATCATTATCGAGAAAAGTTTTAATGATAGTGTACGTTTCACATTTTTCCTTTTTAAGATTTCCCTCCAGTCTATGGCCTGCAAAGAAGGAAAAACCAATGCCTGTTCATGTCCGTAATTACTATGCATGGTGTTTTTAAAATCGTTGACAAGTGTAATGTACTTTGGCAAAAGACGTGAGTAGTTATATTTAAAGTGAAAGATTTGAATGACTCATTCCTGATTAAGTGACATAGATCTGAATATTTTTAACAGTCCTGTTGAAAATCGAATCTTGTAATGACAGCTCTCTTATGACATGCGTACGGCGGTTGAATCACTTTTCGCATGTTCCCTGAATCACTGAGATATAACTGTGAAGAAACAGATGTTAAATGGTTGCAAAAGGTCATGAATAAGACTGATTAATAGTCAGTTGTCACAAAAAAATGTATACACTCGCTTCAATATCGCAATCAATAAATATTAGATGCAATTTTCACTAAATACTTAGCAAGCGAATCCCAATTTCAGAAAGAGAAACTGCATATAGCGGCGAAGCGAATATAATTTGGCTAAGTAAAACCAAGCTAACTTTCTCACAGCAAGGCACATGCAGAGCAGTGTAAATGACTCATTATAATTTAACATTCATTCGTTTCTCAGTATGTCGGTCGCAAAATAAAAATGCATTAACCAGGAAAGTTGTTCAACAAACAAAAGCAATAAGAGCGATAATAATCATCATCATCATCATCTAAACACTTCTGATCCTAACAAATATACGTAACCTCAAGAAGTTTACATTTAGGTTATTACAATAGAGTGTGATGCGTATTGTTTTATAAATTTCATAGTGAGATATGGAAATATATCAGTCGGAAAAAAATGATACCGCCACCGTGGCGATATCACTTTTGGAACTACTTTCTTTTCCACTTAGGAAGCATATCTTGTGTTATTAAAATCCGTATTTCCGTATTGAGGCACGTTTAATTCTTCTCTCTCTCTCTCTCTCTCTCTCTCTCTCTCTCTCTCTCTCTCTCTCTCCATCCGAATGTACAGATCTTAATATGTGTCAACTGTCGACTGTCTAATGTACATTTATGCAATCAATGAGGTGTCATCTACAAATGACTAAACGCGAACTCCAAAAAGTAAAAAAAGTAGACGTCATGTATTTACCTTTTTAAATATTTTTCCACATGAATCATGGAAACTGTCACCGACTGAACTTAAATGACCTATTGATATGTCTCACCTATTGGGTATTGTATATCTGTAATACTCAGTGACAAATGGTACAATTTTTTAAGGGAAAAATCGTGATTGATTATAGTAATACAACTTTTGTAGCAGCAATTTCAACTCGCTTCATAATAGTTTTGAAAATGGTAATAAATCGGACATGATTAGTGTTGATTGTAAACCGAAATTAAGTGAAATTGAACATTGGATATAGCGTCGTCTGCCGATCTATACTGCAAGCTTGCTAGGGTCACACAAAAATTTATGCTTGAACATAGAAATAAACAAAATTAAGAACGAGAATATTTTCAAGTAAACTCACAGTCATTAAAATCTTTTGTTTAAATACATCACGCTCTGAAGTTTGACAGCTACAACAGCTGTTATGTTTCCAGTTACCCCAAACTAAAAGTTTCAATCCGCCGCATGAAATGAACAATTGTTAACAAAAATACAAATTTCTTCATTTTGGTACTAATACAGTCATTATATTGACAAAAGGCACAATTTAAAGCATGACATCTACAAGTTAAGTTTGTAAAACGTCGCAGTTCCAAAATTTTTGTCAAATTTAGGAACTTCCTTGTATCAGCTTCCTTGTATCAGTCGGATTGTCACAAGTAGTGAAGTGGGGCTGTATAACGACAATGGAAATCCCAGTCAAAAAGGTCGTGGGGCTGTATAGCGACAAGATTGGGGCTGTATAGCGACAAAAAAATATTGGAATTGTAAAGCGACAAGGGAAATGGGACAGGTACGGTGACGTCAGGATACTGAACATTGGCAACAATGTGGCAAGGGACTGACATCAATCGGGACCAAACAGGGGGAAAACAAATATAACGCTTGGCTGGCGGGGCGGGACATACCCGTACCGTTCATAGAAAAAACACAAACATTGCCTGGCGGGGCGGGACATCTCACTGGATAGACATAGACAAACAAACAAACACCAAACAAAGAAAGACACACATATAGGGCAAATATTGAGTAAATCTTTTCGAGGCAATGAAAAGTGCCTTTGGTTTTATGTTAACACCATTCCGTTAACATAGAGGGCATCTCACAGATCTTCTTCTCTTCCTCAAACATCGTCTGACCTCTGGTCCGTAGATATGTACTCTCTTCAGACAGCCTTGTCTCTCCACATAGATCCTTATTTTCCAAAGGGCTGTATCAGTGATCTTGATGATTGTCCATGATGATTTGACATACATGAGTAAGTCCGTGCGGAACAGCATCGACGATACGAGAGAAGATGATTCTACGTTTGTCCACATCTTGTGACGAGAACAGGTGAAGGGAATGAAGTGAACCGCGGTTATTTATAGTGGAAGAGCAAATCGAAACGATTGAGTTCTTTCACCAATCCAAACACGCGTTACAAAATTCAGTCACAGAGTGGAGTCTGTCTTCCAATCCGAAGAGAGCTACCTGTGACGTCACATTCCCTATATAGATACGCTAGCGTCTCTGCGCAGTGAATCAATGCGACAGAGTTAGAACATGACGGAAACGAATAAGATGATGAATTTTGGTACACCGGCTGTGCAGACGAAAAGTGATGGCATAGCAGCGGCTACCCAAGCCAACACGATTCTGCTTCCAGAAGAGACCGATTTTAATTGGGATTTAGCGGATTTTCTCTCTTCTTTGCAAGAATTTGTTCCCATACCAGCACCTTCGCCACCTTCTCCTTATTTACTATACGTCGATGATTTTAAACAGAGACAGAGAGAAGAATTGGAGAAATTTTTACAGCAGCAGAAACAAGCAGAACAAGCTTTTCTCCTTCAACAGCAACAGCGAGAAGAAGAAGACGCAAGAAGGAAACGACAGGAAGAAGAAGATGCAGAGAAGAAACAAGGTCTAGGAGAAAAGGAGGACGGTGAAAGTCAAACAGCGACGGTACTCTTAGACATTTTGGCAGAGTTAAGGAGTCTGAAACAAATGTATGAGACTTCTTTAATAAGACTGAAGAGAAAAAAACACTCCAGTCCTTTCAACACACCTACTACGCCTGAGCTACCAAAACTAGTGATTTCTACCAAATCATCGACAGGAGCAGGTCCAGAAGTAGGTCTTGGCCGTGGCAAAGGGATAAGGCAGTTAAAGCTGATTACTTCTCGTTCCTGAGTTTGTTTTTTTTCTTTAAAAAAAAAAACAACACCCAACGGTCCTTTTTAGGGCCACTCATCTCTCTCAAAAAGAGATACTAGTCAAATTGCCAAAATCAATTAAAACTCAAAATCCCTTTTATTGCCCCATGATGAACGTGTGTGTGTGTGTGTGTGTGTGTGTGTGTGTGTGTGTGTGTCCTTATTCTAAAATTCAAAACCAAGAGACACTTATGTTTTCTGTCTGGTCTATTCTGGTACAAATTTTACAATCCAATTCACAACACAACAGTTTAAAAAGTTCATAGACTCTTCTTTTTTTTTGTCTTTTCACTCTCTCCTCTTTTTTTTTGGAAGTTCTTCACTGTCACAGGTTTTTCTTCTTCACTTTCTTCTCGTCTTCTTTTCTTCTCTTTCTTCTCTTTCTGGACGTGTCTGGGTTCTTCCTTTTGGGAGGGTACCTCTTCTTCTTCCTTTTCTAACCCCCTCTCTTCCACCTGCTCCTATTGTTTCTTAGGGCAGTCTGAAGACCAATGTCTTTTCTCTTTACAGTGATAACAGGTATCTTGGCTTTTGTCCGTTTTGACACATGTCTTGCTTTTATGACAGTCTGGACATTCTGTAGCCCAGTGCCCTTTCTTCTGACAGATATAGCAAGTATCTTGACTTTTATCTCGAAAGGAGGGGGAGTAGTCCTTCGGTTTGTCTGAAGAAAACTTTCGTATGACACCTCGCAAAGCTCTGATCAGAAGTTCGATCTGCGTTGGCTCTTCCATCATTCTGGTCGGCTTGAGAGTGAAATGAATACATGGAGGGAAGACACTGACCCTTTATATATACACTGACCTGACATGGATATAAAGGGACCATAGCGTTTAAAATGAAGTCATTTGACTATTTGCACTTAAGATGAAACGATCGCATCATTTCGTGAAGAAAGGAGAAGAAAGTAAGAGGCAGAAACGTCACCTATCGCCTCACACAGTAGCTGAAGTCTTGGCTCAGATTCATGCCAGTGATTTTGAAGATGACATGAGTGAACCAGAATCCAGACCCAGAGAATCTACACCAGTAAACCCTATAAAGTACTACCACATTCGAGCGACGGACAAACGCTCTTCTAGAAAATTTAGAACCACAGCCTACACGTACACGGTGAAGTTTAAAGATTTCAAGTCCGACGTACCGTTGGAGAAAGCAGAAGAGTTCATCACCGATGTGTGGAATTCTCTGTTAACCACATTGAAACGGCAATGTGAAGCCAAAGAAGACGATCGCTTGAGACATTCCATTTATTACGACAGTCTGAAGTCCCTTGTTTGGATCGAGTTTAGTAGCCCAGCAGAATTAACACCTTCCAAAGTCATCGACAAGATTCAACACGTACAGCAATCCAACGACAAGTTTTACATCACCGATGGAAAAGTGACACTGTTCATGGCCCACGTTTTTCTTCCCAAAGGGACGGGACGCAGAAAAAGTGTTATTGGTAGACGACCTTCTCAGCATCAAGCGCAGAATCGTTCAAATGAACAACACTCAAGACCAGATGTGTTTAGCCCGTGCCATGGTGGTGGGACGAACGTATGCCGACAAGAACGACATGGCAGAATGGAAACGAGCCTGGAAAACTATTCAACGATCGGGCCGTGCCTTACAACGAAGAGAAGCAGAACTCCTGTTACAGCAAGCGGGGCTAACCAAAGACACCCCCTGTGGTATTCCTGAAATGCAAAAATTGCAAGACGTCTTGGGTCCACGTTACACCTTGAAAGTTGACCTCAAGAAGTGCGCGGACGTTTGTTGTTTCGAGGCAAAAATTTCAAAGACGGAAAATACATTCACATCTATCATCACGACGAACATTTCGATGCCATTACCAGTATCGTCCCATTCCTGGGATACAGTTATTACTGAGAAATGTGACTATAGCTATAACAATCGAGAGCAACACAATCATTGCGGATAGATGTTCAGGATGTTTGGCCTCTAATTCCTGTCTTGACGAAGGACAACAACGAGTGCACTGTCCAGCTTGTCAGCGCACTTTTGTCAGCGCTACCTGTTACCAACAACATCTGAAGACGCAAGGTTCACAGCGGAAATGTGCTTGTCGGCTGCTGAAATTGTGCCCTACTTGTGGACAAGGCATATGTACCAATAATGCCAAGGCTCACGTATGTTCAGGAAGAAACGATGTCACATTTGTCGCCAAATCATGGACTTGGAACACAAATGCTACATTAAAAAAATACCGACCCCAACAACAGGAGGAGGAAGATGATCAGAAGAAAGGGAATTTCATCTTTTTCGATTTCGAATGCATGCAGGAGACCGGCATTCACATTCCTAATTTCTGTGTGGCTAATCGAGCGTGCGAGAAGTGCATCCAAGAACCGATCTTTAGTCACTGCCCTCACTGCAGCAAGATTCCTGGAGGACGTGAAAAAATCTTTCAGGGACCTAACACGTTGGTCGATTTCGCACAAACGGTCTTAGACCCTATCGACGAGACGTGGAGTCAGGAGGACATCAAACATTACGGAGATTGTCATCGTCATGCCACGGTGATAGCTCACAATTTCTCGGGATACGATGGACAATTTCTTCTCAGATACTTTACGGGACAAAGTACCGAACGTCCTAAAGTGACTTTGAACGGAGCCGAAATCATTTCCATGCAAGTGGGACAAGTGCAGTTTAAAGATTCGATGAGTTACTTCGCCATGCCTTTGAGCCGAACGCCTAAAACGTTTGGAATGACAGAAGCTATTTTCCGCACTTTTTCAATACCGAAGCCAATCAACACGCCGTTCTACCCCATTTGCCTAATGATGACTACCACGACCCCGACAACATACGCACCGAACAACGAGAACCTTTTTACGCTTGGTACCACACTCATACCTCGGACCCTTTCGACTTTCAGGAAGAAATGTTAAAGTATTGTCGTTCCGACGTGGACATTTTACGGCGCTGCTGTGGAAAATTTCGAGAACTGTTCATGGAGCACGGAGGGATCGATCCTTTGAAAGAAGCCTGCACCGTTGCCAAAGCGTGTTCCTTAGTGTACCGCCAACGATTCATACTCGAAAACACCCTTGTTGTGATAAGCCCTCAAACGACCTATTTTGTCAAACGTCAATACTCGGTCAAAGCCCTACGCTGGCTACATTACTTGTGCGACAAGGAAGACAAAAGGATCCAACACGCCCACAACGGAGGAGGCGAAAAGATCATCGGAACGTATTCGGTGGATGGTTGGGACTTAGAAAACCCTAAGATCGTGTACGTGTTTAACGGATGCTAATTTCACGGATGTCCCATCTGTTACCCTCAACGTGGCACTAAAAATCAATTTTTACAACGTACCATGGAAGACTTGTACCAGGCCACTTGTCAGCGACGCCTGAAATTAGAACAGCAAGGATACCAAGTGGTAGAAATGTGGAAACACGATTACGATCACCGATTGAAAACCGATCCCGAGTTTAAACGCATCGTGGAAAGTTACAAGTTGATGGACCCACTGAACCCGCGGGACAGTTTGTACGGAGGACAGATAAATGCCACCTGTTTGATGTACCAAGCCGACGAGGGGAAAGGAGAAGAAATCAGATACTTGGACGTGTGTTCGCTGTATCCATACGTGCGCAAATATTGTCACTTTTCCGCAGGACACCCACAATTGCTGACGGAACACATCGACCTGGACAACATTCGACAATACGAAGAATTGATTAAATGTAAAGTCTTGCCTCTCACGGACTTCTGCCATCCTGTTTTACCTTACCATTCGCGAGAAAACTAATATTTCCCTTGTGCCGTACTTGTGCCGAAACGTGTAACCAAGACCGACTTTGTCAGAACACCCAGGAGGAACGCGCCTTGACAGGAACGTTGGTCAGCGTGGAATTGTTCAAAGCTCTGAACCTGGGATACCAACTGTTAGAAGTGTACGAAATTTACCACTTTCCCAAGACAAAAAAAAAAAAAATACCGCAAATGTGACGAGACTCAGAATGGCATTTTCTCAGACTACGTGAATGCTTTTTTTGAAATTGAAACAAGAAGCCAGAGGCTATCCTTCCTGCTGCCACACTCCCGAAGACCAAAAGAAATTCAAAGAAACATACTTGGAGCAGGAAGGCATCACTTTAGACCACATCGAGAGAAACGAAGGAAGTTGATCGTTTGCCAAAAATGATGTTAAATTGTTTGTGGGGTAAAATGGCACAACGCCCGTGTTTACCCAAGACGGAGTATTTTATAGAACCTTCCCGCTACTTCCAGATGATTCACGACAAATCTAAACACATGAAACACGTGGACGTCGTTCCTGAGGATTTGCTCCTGGTCAGTTACGAAGAAGAACTGGACTTTGTAGAAGCCGACGAATTTGGAAATGTCATCATTGCGGCCGACGTGACAGCCCATGCTCGCTTAACATTGTACGAAGCCTTACACCAATTAGGAGATCGTGTGCTGTATTTTGACACGGACATTTGCATCTACATCGATCGTCTGGGTCACCGACACCCTGACATCGAAGGAGACCTTTTAGGAGCCTGGACGGACGAGCATCCCGACGACAAGATTCTAACTTTTGCTAGTGGTGGCCCTAAAAATTACGGTTACGAATACAGTAACCCACAAGGAGAAGTGCACACAGAGTGTATAGTGATAGGATTGACTCTCAATTATCGCACTAGTCAAGTGGTGAACTTTGGGGTATTGAAAGAAGCCTTGCAGTCAAGAGAGGATGGAAACTTTAGAGTGACCACATACCATCCTCACAAGATTGTACGTTTAGCCACACACCAAATCGTCAATCGGTCTTTGGAAAAAGTCTATCAAAGTGTGTACCAGAAGCGAGTGCGACTTCCCAACCACTTCACTTTACCGTACGGACACACTGATATTGGCCAGCATATAAAAAGGGACAACGTCCAAGACCGATAGTTTATTGCAACTACAAAGACCAATCGAGTAAGATGAATACTTTTAAACACACCACACCATTTAAGTTCGGTGATTTTCAAGTGGAGTGCGATACTGTGCCTTACGATGTCAGGGATACCGTACGCTATCACCTTAGCGATTCAGTACCACATCATGGGAACTTTGCTATGACTACTACTACCACACCTACCATGGAAAGTGATGCTGTTCGTGTCAAACCTGACGGATACGAGAGCGATTCCACTCGTTATCCTACACTTTTTCACTTACTGGTTTTCATGGTCAATGTCATCTTCCACGCGAAACCATGCGGCTACCACTCTACTGATGTCATCCAACCCAGAGTAAACTCCTGAGGATTTCACCGTACCGTCATCGAAATGAACATGTGAAAGAAGAATATTTGTTCCCTGTGCGTTTGCCTGAATACTGCGACTTTGAAAGTCGATTCCAAACCTTCCAAGGAAAATGGCCAAAAGATCTGGCAGAATCTATCCCCGAAGAATTAGCCAGATCCGGATTTATCTACTTGGGCGAAGAGGATAAAGTCAAGTGCTTCAGTTGTGGTGTGTCACTTCACCAGTGACAGCAGAAAGATTCCGCTCACCTGGAACATGTTCGATGGTCTCCACACTGTCACTACCTACCTTTAGTGGGACCCTAGTAATCTCTGGATGGACACTTCTGTATGGACACTTTACAAGAGAACATTCGTGGTTTGCCTGTGGAGTTGAGAGAACGCATTTACCGAGAGTTGGTCAAAATACAAGTCAAACCAAAGAACAATTTCATCCGTTACGTCACCGATGTTTAAAGCACTGGTACCTGAATGGTATAAGAGGACTGATTCATTTGAGAACGTTCCATCAGTCAGAGATTCTTGAACTGGACGAGGGCCAGAAGACTTTGGTTGCTACTCGGCCTACTACTTACAAGGTGGCCATACAACATCGAATTCCAGAGGAAGAGTTAAAGGATTACCAAACTCTTGGAAAATTATGTGCGGTGTTTGAAGTGTGAACTAGATACTAAACGATTTGGATACGCCCACGGAGTACGATCAGTTCTGTGCAGAAAGTACACTCATTACTTCAAGCAAAAAGAGGTATAAAAACTTACTACTATGCCACGATCATTATAATTCGTGATACAACAGATTCCGTGGAAGGAACTCAATGACAGTATTCAAACTGTGGAGGATTACCAACACTTAATACGAGAACTGTGTCCATTGAATTGGGGTCGCCATATAGTGTGTCTTAGTGACTTGCTTTCTGGGATTTCGTTTACCAGCCGATTTCTTGTGGACTCGGAACGATCTGTACTGTGAGGTACCGCCAAAAAACCCCACAAAAAAACCAAACAAACATGAAAGTGTTACCTTTAAATGTACACAAGAGACTCATTCTCTTAAAAGCCTTGCGCTTTCATCTCGATACTTCTCGACCCCTACGGGAAAAAAAAGATTCGTCAACTTTTAGGCACTGAAGATGTTTACGATGATGTGTGTGTAGCTTGTGACTTACACCCTCCCTGGAAAGATGACGTGACTAGGAAAGTTTGGGCTTCGAGGCTTGGACAAAAGAAGTGGCACACTATGCCCAAGATTTGTGATCCTAAATTCAAACGTTAGTGAAAAAAATAACTTTTAAACGTGTGTTAGTCACAGTGCCAGAAAAACCTGACACCGAGGAAAACCAATCCCTTCAGGACAGGACTGTCATCGACATCCCCGAAAGGCCATTCCGAGAGGATCCCTATGTGACTGTACCCAGTGTAGAGGCTCTAAGAACACTACGACACCACACTTTGTTCACCAAAAATGTTGTACAGAGACTTGTTGATATTCCACTTTGAGCATTTTGATGTGTATTTTATCCATGTACTTAACCATTTGGTTTTTATGTATTTTTGTCTTTCGTGTTCATCTTTAAAGCCTGCAATAAACGTGCCGTGAAAAAAAGTACAAAAACTCTTGTCTTGTCTGTCTTCGTGTCAGAAGTGACATTCCCTGCACTATGGCTACTACTGCTGTCTCTGCTCCCTCTTCCACCACTTTCAAAGTCATCGACGAAAACTTAGATCGTGCCATTTGGGAGGCTTTGTATCTTCGCCATCCCTTTAACATGTTAATTGCTGGACCGAGTGGTTCTGGCAAATCCGAATTTGTCAAACGTTTGATCAAACATAAACATCATTTGATCGATCGTCCACCTCAACGGATCGTGTGGTGTTAGAAAAAGTGGCAATCGGCGTACAGCCTCTTGCGAGGATGTCAAGGTGATTCCATTGTGTTTGTCGAGGGCATTCCTGGCGAAGACGACGGGATCGTGTCTGACCCCAATCAAGCACATCCGTAAATAAAGATGCAATGCACAACTTAGCTGCAGTAGTAAACTAATAGGCTGATCCTAAACCAAAAACAGATTCTGGACCAGAACTCCAAGGGCCTGCTGGATTAACGTTTTTAGTGATAAAATTTTTTTTTTCTTCAGTATAGTAATAGGCTGATCCTAAACTAAATGCGGATTCTAGATCAGAGACCCCCACCCCTCTACAAAAATTGGAAAGATGATCTACTACTGTTGTAACCATATTTTATGATAATTTTTTTCGTACCTGCTGACTCTCATTGGTAGGATATCTGTTAACATACTGTCAATAATACGAAACTCACGTATTAAATCGTCCAAATCATATTTTACACCTCGCAAATAAGATCGTATTTGATCAAGTAATTTTTTGTAAGTGATACTTGCTGTTTTACAAGAATTTGTTTTTGTTTTAAGTTTGGGTTCAATCTTTTTTACAAGTGTTGAAAGAGAGACACCGACACCAGATATTATTAACAAAAACGGATTTAATAATGCTCCACTTCAGATTATACCAGAGCTAGTCATTAACAATGGCAAATATGATATTACTCGAAGTATTCTACGGTAGTATTTATAACATTCCTTTACACACCGAAGGTTTTTATGATAAAATTTATAATATTGTACTAGTGCGTCAACATCTTGTTTTGGAATTTCTTCTGAAATATGATTGAAATCGATTATATGTTTTTTCATTATACAATATTTTATACAAAGACAAAAGTTCTGGCACCAGCAATTGAATCAAGAAACTCACGAAATTTATTATTATTATGATCAGCTATAAAAATTCTGTATTTGTCATAAACATCTGACGAAGTATCCTTATATCATTCATCTGTTAGTACCTCATTTTTCTTTAACCAAGCGTATGAGTCAAAAGTATTTCCTACTTCAACCGCATACAAATCTGTTTTATTCACCAAATTACTTTAATCGCTTTCTGTTTTATCAATATACCCTAATACCAAGCTTATTTGATCTAACGTGTAATTTTTTAAAACAAGATGTTTTCTGATAATTGCATATGCGACCACGAAATTTGCTAGCATTAATTTTTGGAGCGCTTCTTTTCCTAATAATCCAACATCGAAAGGTGCAACGGGAGTAATTCTTAAAAGAGAGACTATTTGATCCGATAACAATCTGTATGGGTATGTGAATATTTTTTCAATTTCATTGTAATAATTTCGTAATGACAATTATCTCGAGCGATGAAGTGATGGTAATGGAATATCATTTTCTTTACTTATGTCGTAATAAGAATCAATTTTTTCTCCCAACTTTGTTTGTTTGACTTCATAAAAATTTTTTCTCCCAACTTTGTTTGTTTGACTTCATAAAAAAAGTTTTCTCGCTCAACATCATTAAGATCACTAATTTCATTATCAAAATCTTTAATTATTTTTAGAGACCTGTCAACAATAATCGGATCGAATTCTGGGTCTTTTTTACGTATCACTGGCATGATTGCGTTTGCGTACACTTTTATAATTAACTCGGTGTCTGGTGTTATAGTAACGATTTTAAGTAGGGTTTCTTTGTCGTGGTAGTACATACCGAGATACCTAAAAATGTTTCGTTTTGAAAAACTATTATATAATTTCTTGTTTCTTTTTATTCCCATTATCACAGATTTCGCTAGTCTGTCGAGAATATTATGGCTAGCGTTTACTAGATTTTTTTGATCTTCTCTTTCACCGTAAGCTCGTTCTTTTATTAAGTCCGATTTTATTATCGGATCCAAATTTCCAAAATCAAGCTCGAGCAATATTTTTTTAAATATAATTTCAACTTCTTTTTGTTCTTCTAGACAATCATCAGGATAGCAGTAACTACCTGTCGCTTTAAAATTTTCTGTTGCTTCTTTTACTTGTGGTCCCCGCGTATACATAACACGAACAAAATTTTTTTTCTTCCTCTGACAATGGAGAGTTTATCATTGGAATTGAAAAATTTTTCTGGTATTTATCGCACGTGCCGCTAGTGAATCATCTCCAACATCTTTTCTCGGGTTAAAAATATAATCATAAAATTCTATCGTAACGTATGCAAACGATTGTGTTAACGTTTTTTTTCTGACATTATTTTATAGCATTAGATTAAATTTGATAACAATGATCATACCTGATCATCGAGTGTATATATTTGAAATGCTGTTAGTCCTGGAAATGGATGTTCAGCAGCAAAAACATTAACTCGAAAATACAAGTACTTGTTAACAATATTTTCTGTCGGGACTGTAAAATATTGTGCTGTTGAAATATACATATTTACTGCATTATATAATGTTGTCCAGTCTATATCATTGTTTGATCCTTCCAATTGCCAATTATAAATTCGACCAACACTAGAGTTTAATCGACCTCGCAAATGAAATTGCCAAATAGCAACTTCAGTAGGACATTTAATTTTAATCCAAAAATTTTCAACTTCTCCGTTAGTCGTCCACTCATGTCTATCAGAGAAAGCGTAATAAGGATAATTTTCAGGATAATATGATAATGCGCTTACCTCAAACCCGGCTCGGTTGTCAGTTGCTTTATAAAGTGTTGGAATATATCCAACATTATTTTTAGTTCGTTTTATACCACTAGAGAGACTATCAACATACGCTTTATTTGTTAGATCATTAAGGTTAACTGGATCGTAAGTCGTTGTTATTTTTTCCGACTTTCATGTTTATATTACCTGACATTGGTCCACCAGATTTCTTAAAATATGGGGTAAGTTCTTCCTTTAACTGAGCATAACTAATAGCATCAGCATCAGCTTGTGGTGAGGTTGTTGGTAGTCCAGTTATTTTTGAGTTATTACTCATTGTAAGGTTACCAGTCATTGTGTCGCCGGCTTTGTTAAGTTTATTATCGTCAACAGATTTTAGTTGTGCATAACTTACAGCTTGTGTTTGATTGAAGTTTTCTGGCGGATATCCAATCTCTAAATTTATAAAAAAATTTCCTGACATGTTAATATTGCCTATAACCGTTCCACCGATTTTATCAAGTTTGTTATCATCCACATACCTCAACTGTGAATAACTTACCGCATGTGTATGATTTAAGTTTGCTGGCGGATACCTGGTCTCCAAATTTATTAATTTTTTTTTTCTGACATATCTAAGTTACCGCTTAAAGTTCCGCCTGTCAGTGACAACTTATTATTGTCGACGGATTTTAGTTGTGTATAACTCACCGCTTGAGTTTGATTTAAGTTTGCTGGTGGATACCTGGTCTCTAAATTTATAATTTTTTTTCCTGACATATCTAAGTTTCCGCTTAAAGTTCCGCCGATTTTATCAAGCTTAATATCATCAACATACTTGAACTGTAAATAACTTACCGCTTGAGTTTGATTTAAGTTTGCTGGTGGATATCCAGTCTCTAAATTTATAATTTTTTTCCCTGACATATCTAAGTTGCCGCTTAAAGTTCCCCCAGATTTATCTAGTTTATTACCGTCGACGGAGTTTAGTTGTTTATAACTAACAGCCTGTGTATCAACAACATTTATTGGTGGATAATCTGTTTCTAAATCTATTACTCGCTGATTTGACATGGACCGGTTTCCTGTCATTTTGTCTCCAGTTTTTTTTCAGGTAACCTGATAAATCAATATTGCCGTTTGTTATTGTAGCCGATGAATCTCCTACTGTTGTTCCAAATTTTGTATAATGGCTCATTATTTATTTAATATAACATAAAATGTATAACAAACAATGGCAAAATCACCGATATTAAATTTTGATACAGAGCGGTTGGTGAAACATAAACATAACAATGAACTTCCAGATTATCATTATCTTATTGTTGGGCGAACTGGGTCGGGAAAAACAAATTTGCTTATGAATTTACTTCTCGGGAATAATTTTAATTACGATAGAGTTTATATTTATACAATTATTCCACAGCAAGATAAGTACGAGCTACTAAGCGAATATAATGACAAACTTCGCGATGATCTCGATGCTGGTGAAATTTTTTTTATTATCAGACAACCAGAAGATCTTGTTCGAGTTAATCAACTTGATTCGTCCGAACATAAAATAGTAGTTTTTGACGATATTCCGCTAAATAATGTAGAAATGAACAAAATAAGATCATATTTTTCACTGTCGCGTAATAAGAAATGTAATTCTGTTTATTTAGCCCAAGGTTTTTATAATGTTGACAGATTTATCAGACGAAATACTGGTTGTTTTATATTATTTCCGGGACTGGACAATGTTGACGTTAGAAATATTGCAAACGAGCAATGTGGCGATGTGACAAAAGATAAATTTATCGAACTTTATCATAAAGCGACGGCGGATAAATATAACTTTTTCTTGTTTGATAAATTAACACATAATCCAACTAAAATGTTTCGTTGTTGTATTGAAAATTATCTGCAGTAAGTTTTTTTTTTATATATATATAATTTATATATAATAAAATGGACAAACGAGCAAAATACAGAAAACATATAGAAGATCTAAAACAACTTGCTCAATCTCATGCAGCATTTAAGGAGCGAGTACAGCAAGCACGACGTAGACAAATAACTGCTGCAGAAACAGCAGCGACAGTTCTCAAACCAGTTACTGAGGCACTACTTGGAAAACAACGTGAAACTAAGCCGCTGCCAGAAGAAGAACTTAAGCTACTACAGGCAAAAGGATTAGTTGGTATTTTTAAAGAACAACAAGAAGCAGCTGCCACAAAAATTATTGGTAGATCTGACGAGGAAAAAAAAGATTAGCTGAAGAACTTGTAAGAAATATTGTTGATCCTGCTGCTAAACGAAATGAACTAAATCGACTGATTAATAATCCACTTGAACTTGAAAGAAGATTAGCAGAAGTAACATCAGTTGATCCAATTGGAAGAAAGTTAGAAGAAGAAGCTCTTAGAAAAGAAAGAAAAGAAGAATTTGAACTTGATAGAAGAAATATATCTGATAGAAAAAAATATGATTTTAATAAAGAGTATGGATACAAAAATGTTAGATTACATCACATTAAAAAAGATAAAGTTGAGGCTGATGAAAAATTAGAAAAACTAAGAGAAATAAAAAAATAAAGGTCAAGATGAAGATAATATCAGAAATATAACAGTAAAAAATGAAAATTACAAGCAAAATATTAGATTATATCGACATGCAATTATTGCTGGACTTTATGAGCAAGTTATTAATAATATAGCAAAATTAAACAAAAAATATAAAAGTGATACTCACCTTAGTACTATAGATACTGAAGCAAAATTTTATGATGAGGAAAGACTAGATTATGAAAAAAAAGTGTTAGCCGAAGGTAAGATAATAACGGAAGAAGCTCTAAAAAGATCACTTGAAAAACCGCTAGTAACTGGAACAGGTGTAAAAATATATACATCAACTGCCGAAATGATAGGCAGATTAATGCTGTTGATATCATCAAAGGAAGCCGGAAATGTTGGTACTGAAATTGATAATGAAATTATTGATATACTTGATCATTTAAGATCGGAAAATTTATTGACATCTGATGAATACGAAACTTTACATAGCGATTTAATATAAATCGCAACGACTTAATTTTGTAAATGTTAATTTTGTAAATGTTAATTTTGTAAATGTTAATTTTATAAATGTCAAATTTGTAAAAATATAATAAACAACAATGCCAACAACATTATTACTAGACTCTAGTACAGCCGCGATAGCTAACGCGTTAGCTAACGCAAAAGATAGCGCAAATTTTTCAGTAAATTATATTCCACCGGTACAACTTGATACTAAAAAACAGTACGAAATTGGACTAATTTCATGTACGTGTTGGCATTCCATGGCTAACGTAAAAACTGGAGTAAACGATGAATTTACGTTTTTTCCTGTCACTGGCGCTGGTTGGGTAATTCAAATTCCGCAAGGAGCCTACAACATAACTGATTTAAATAAAATAATGCGCGAATTAATAACGGAAAATGGAGGAGTCGCTGACAATTTTGAACTAACACCAAATTATAATACTTTACGCGCTAGAATAACATTAAAAAATGGTATGCTAATAGATTTTTCATTTTTAAAAAAAGCATAGCGCCGCTGATTGGATTTAATCACAAGCTATATAGATCTGAATCAGGACAAACTAAAACATATGACTGTGATTTTTCGGTAAATATAACTGACGTAAATACAATACTGATAAATTGCTCCATTGCGTCTGGATCTTACTCAGCCCAGGGCAGTAAAGGACAAACGATATATAGTTTTTCGCCAGATGTTCCACCGGGATCGCTCATGCAAATTAGTCCGCGGCAAGTTATTTATTATCCGCTAAATGTTGAAAATCAAATAACGAGTATAAATATGCAGTTGACAGATCAATCTGGACGACAGCTGGATCTGAATAATGAGGTTGTTACTTATTATTTACACTTACGTACAATCAACTTCGGTTTTTTGCAACCTCAGATATAATGAAACAAAAAAAATTTTACCGAAGAAAAATAGTTGGTGGATTTTTAGGAAATATATTTACTAAAATTATTGAAAATGTTCCTGGAATCGCGCATAAAGTTGCACCAATTGCACTAGACGCATCAAAAGCTTTTGCAACTGGAGCTGCATCTGCTGCTGGAACTGCGGTGGGACAAAAAATAACTGATAAAATTAAAGGCAATCCACAAAGTGGATCACCACCGGTTTCTGCGACAATCAAACAGGTTATATCAGAAATCGCTCCAACAAAAGAAACTCAACGTGCTATGATAACAAGAACAAAACACTTTTATCATCAAAGGGCGAGCAGATTATACAAAAGTTAATATGTAAAGTAACAGCGCCGTTACAAAATTATTTATAATTTTCCCAATTTTATGTAATCTAATAAATAAAAAATGTCTGTCAAAAATGATCTCGATTTAACAGAAACTTATGACGCCGACAACACCGTAACAGAATTTGAATATATTGAGTATCTCGTCGAAAATTCTAATGAACCAAATAAAACTGGTGTCAGAACATTTAATACCCGAGACGAAGATGTATTTTTATTACCCCACAAGGCAGTATTGGAAGTTCGCGGACAGATTATGACAGTAGCTAATCCACCTGTTGCAATTGCAGCTAACGCAGAAGTAGCTTTTATAAATGATATCTGGTGTTTATTTAAAAGTGCCAGATATCTGCTGGCCAATCAAACTGTTGAAGATATTTCAAGTCACCTGCAAGTTGCAAGTACAATCTTAAATACTATTTCGTTTCCCGATGATTACTCCAGATCGACTGCAACTAATATGACGTGGTTTAAAGATACTGGACGTGGTTCAGCTGAATCGACCGAACTTTTCTCGAAAGGTGTTTTAGTACACGGAGATGATGCCTCCGCAGATCTTATAATTGTAAGAACTTTTCTTATTGTTAATGCAGCCGCACTAGGTATAGCCGCACCGGATGCAGGCGCTAATGCAGACACCGTAAGATTCTCACTTACTGCTGCTTGTAATAATCTTGGTATAACACCACCAGGTGCGGCTGCGAACGCTGTTGCAATGTTAAATTTAGTTAACGCGACAATTAGCGTAAGAAATGTATGTTATAATGAAGGTTATGCTAAAAGAAAGGCACTTGCAGCAGGATCACGTCAAATTACAATGATGCTGCCTTTAAGTACAGTATTTGGCTTTTGTCGCGATTATAATAAAGTATTTCGTGGAGTTAAACATACACTTATTTTAGATCGAGCAGAACAAAACGACTGCCTATTTCGAGATGACGGAGCTGATGCACAGTTTATCATAAATAAACTTGCGCTGTGGATGCCACGAATAACTCCGTCAATCGATAAAATATCAGATTTAAACAGTATGCTCGATAAACATACAAACAAAATTTATTTTCAGCAACATAAAATATATCAAACAGCTGTTACAAATACTACCGACTACACATGGCGAGTTACAACAACATCAAGCGAACAACTGCCGAGGCAATTATTTGTTGTATTTCAACAGCAAGCGCGACGCGGTAACCAACAACAAAATAATGCAATATTTGATAATGCTGATGTTAGACGAATACATGCTAGACTAATTTCAAAGCAATATCCGGAGTGAGCGATAGAATGCAATTTTGCAGATGACGCAAATAAAAATGTTACTTGACCTTACATGTACCTGCTCGACGCAATACAAAAATATCAGGACGTTGGAGACGGATCTCAGATATCAGTAGAGGAATTTCGTACACTTTATCCGATATTTCATTCTGATGTTAGTAAACATAGCAAGCGAGCTGTGGACAGCACAGCTGATATTGAAATTACCTGGACACTTGGAGCAGTTCCAGCAGCGCAGTTGTACGTGTACGCCTTAGTGATCAGCGACAGATTTGTTACAATTGACTCTGTCGGAGGTAAAATGACGATAGAAGTTTGAAAATTACAAGTAATTGAAAAAATTACGAAATTAAATCTTCAATTTGGCATGAATTTTCTAAGTTTAATCTGTAGCTTTAATATAAGATGACAAAATATATTGTAAAAAAAGTTTATTTGACTGATGGTCAAGTTAAAAAATTATCAGCTGCTGTTGCAAAGCAGAGGCAGGTATCATTAAAAGTCGACAGCAATAAAGTCGCGGGTATTTTAACAAAATTAATGTTAACCAAAAAACAAGTAAATAAGTATAACCGCGGCAAACCTTTTGTTTTCAATTTAAGCGCCACACAAATAACAGCAACGTCAAAACAAGGCGGTTTCTTTGGTCCGGCACTATCTGTAATGGCCAGAACGTTAATACCAAAACTTTTGCCGGTGTTAGGTACATTAGGATTAGCGGCGGCGTCTGGAGCAGTATATGGCGCAACGAAAAAGGCAGTCTCAGGCGACGGTGTCGTCCGCGGCCGTGGTATCATTCGCGGTGGTATTGATGGGAGTGGTATAAAAAAAAATTTTTGTTTAACTTCTTAGTTTAATGTTTTGTTTAATTTTTTAGTTTAATGTTTCGTTTAATTTTTTCGTTTAATTTTTTAGTTTAATTTTTTGGTTTAATGTTTCGTATGAATGTCGATGGTAACAAAATTGCCAATTTCTTAGTTTAATTTTATGTGACTGATAAATATAATGCCACGACGAAGAAAAACAACAACGAAAAAAAAAAGACACCGCGACGTCGAAGAACAACCAAAGGAGGATTTATTTCAATAGCTCCACTTTTAGCGGGACTAGCGGGAAGTCTACTGCCAAATCTGCTGGGAATGGGACGAGGACTAACATTGCCGGGCACGAGACGTTGAAACGTCTAGAGATAAAATCTCCTGCGACGTTGAAAACGTCTGCGTTAGGTAACTTTGATATACTTGATAAGCTAAAACAAGTAAAAAATTTCCACGGAGTTTATTCCAAAGATGAACTTGCGGCGAAAAATCGCCTCTGCGACATCGCTAGGTTCCTGTGTGATAAATATACAAGATTTCAATGACGGATCTGGTACACATTGGGTAGCAGTTTATAATAACAATTACTTTGACTCATTTGGACTTCCTCCAAGTGACGTAATAAAAAAATATATGTCTAGAAAATATAAAGTAATTAATTACTCGTCGAATCAACTTCATCCTATTGGAACATCAGCTTGTGGATATTATTGCGTGATGTTTATAAAACAGATGTCTAAATCCCCTGACAATGTCAGGAGATCGGCCACAGATTTTTTAAAATTTATTTTACAGTTTGACAAGCATCCTTCTCACGATAATGATGAGATTGCATTAATTTTATCTAAATTTTATCTAAATTACAAATATATAATGTCAACATATTGTCTCAAATGTAAAACTAAAACAGAAAATATCAATGAAACAACAGAAAAAACAAGGAACAACAGGATGATGCTGAAAAGTATTTGCGCAATTTGTGGAAAAAGAAAAAGTATGCTTTTAAAGAAATTGTCCGGAGCCGGATGTACTGACGTTGTCAGGGACGTTATTTTAGTAGACGACTGAAAATAAGTAGACGACTGAAAACAATTATTGTTATAAATCTGAAAACAAATATTATTATAAATCTGAAAATATATAATGATATGCAAGTGCGACTCTGATAGAGGTTTATGTCTCGAGCAAAATAAAATTGTCACATACTGTGAACAATGTAACAACAGAGAAATAATTGGAACAGGTATAGATATACATAAAGTAATTGGCAAATTGCCGAAACCAAAAGGCGGTTGGACATTGCCAGGCCATAAATACACTGGACCTTATAATCCGCTTGATAAACAACTTGATGAAAATGATAATCCGCTGCCAGGACAGGAACCTTACAATCAAGTTGATGTAATAGCAATGCGCCATGATATCTGCTACCGTGATCACGAAAACTCAAAATCAGACTGCGATAAAGTAATGTTAGACAAACTTCGTGAAATGGAACCAACAAATATGCGAGAACGATTTGATAGAAAGTTAGTGCAGAGTTTTATTGGAGCAAAATATAAATTCAGGCTTGGTAATGATGATCTTGAAGCGACAACATCGCTAGCGTCAGAGCTACACAAACCTAAAAAAAAAGTTTCCGCGACGTAAAGTTGTCGCAAATGCCGTTGACGATATCTGGGCGATTAGACTTAGTTGATGTGTCAAATCTAGCTGAATTTAATGATAATAAGAGATATCTTTTTAATGTTATAGATATCTTTAGCAAATATGCTTTTAGTGTTCCAGTTTCAGATAAAACTGGAACGTCAATAACTGATGCGCTAAAACAAATAATAACAAACACAGAACGAAAACCAAATAGAATCTGGACTGATCACGGAGCAGAATTTTTTAATAAAAAGTTCGAGCAGTTTTTGCTCCAAAATAACATCAAAAAATATGTTACAGGAAACGAAGGTAAAAGCGTTGTCATGGAGCGATTTAATCGGACACTAAACGAAAAAATCCATAAGTACTTATCAGCTAAAAATACAAATAAATATATTGATAATTTACAGAACATTGTTGACGAATACAATAACACGAAACATCGAACCACCAAAATATCGCCAAACGACGCAATTAAAAATCCGATATTAGCAAACGAAAACATGTACCGAAGACATAAATTTAAAGTTGGTGATCGAGTTAGAATTTCTCTGACAAAAAAAAAACATTTGAAAAAGGATTTACTCCGAACTGGAGCGAAGAAGTATTTGTTGTTGATAAAGTACTTTTAACAATACCTGTAACATATGCGCTAAAAGATTTATTGGGTGAGCCTATAACCGGTAGTTTTTACGAGCAGGAACTTCAGAAAACTTCCCAAGACGTATTTGTTATTGAAAAAGTTATCCGAAAACGCGGTGACAAAAGTTTAGTTAAGTGGAGAGGATACAGCGATAAATTTAATAGCTGGGTGCCAACTAAGTCGATCCAATAATGTTATTATAAATTTGTTCGTATTTCACAAGTACAGATTTACATTTGATAGTTTTACATAACGAAATTAAATATAATTTTCTTGTATTATCAACTGGCATTAAATTAAATATTTTAACAAAAATAAAATCATATTTTATATTTCTTTGATGACCAGTTATTTTCAGATTTAAGAAAGGTTTGATAAGCTGCCCAAATATTTGTTGCTTGGTAACTGTAAAATTAAATTTTATTATTTTTTTTAGCAATGTGATACTTAACATTATATCGTCCAATTATCGGTCTGCTGTAATTTTTTCTGTCAGCGACAGCAACTACTTCATCGTCGGACTCGTTGTTGTACAAAATATCATCTTCGCTATAGCTAGAAAATTTGTTGTTAGTGATTGGTAAAATTGAATTCAATTTTGTGGTGATATAATCTTCCGAATATATATCAGCAAGTCGCTTAATCAAGTTCATATTATAATATACTTTTATCGAATTATAAATAATAATGGCCAGCGAAACAAAATCTCCCGATGTTAAATATCATCAAAAAGTTAATATACTAAATTACAAGGAACTAGCCGAAGCAGTTCGAAAATGTCTGTCGGGTTATAGTGCTTATTCTGTTGGCGTTATTGTAATGCAGGGTGAAAATGATAGGATATTACTAACAGCAACAGAAAAAAATAAACTTAATGACAGTGCTTTTATAACATTAAAATTTGATCGCGATGATGTTTTGATGTTTGCTTACAGCTGTCTTACTAAGACAGAATTACGAAATATAATTAATCATCATATCTGAAACTAAATCTATCAAATGTCAACATTGACGTTGCTGTTTTAGTTTTGCCGTCGGCAACATCTTTTATTGATTTGCTGCAAATTTTATGATATTTTCCAGCAGCTGATACTGACTTAAATTTCATTTCATTATCAGTTTCATTATTTACTGAAATTATTTGTCTAGTCGGATTTTTAAAATTATTTGCACCACCAACTCCACGTCGGGTATTTTCTTTTGATGTGACTAAATCTAAATTTTCTAAACGATTGTCGGTTTTAATTTTGTTAATATGATCGAAAACTAAATTATTTGGAATAACGCCATTAAAAGTTTCGTACACAAAACGATGGGCTTTATAATGAACCTATCAGTTTTAGTGCTACATATAATTACATATAAATATCCAGTGTTTTGTAAACTTCCAATAACTTTTTTTGTTTTTATATTTTCAGATAATTCCTTTATCATTAGCCTCATATAAATCAAATACTTGATGTGGTTGAAATTCGTTTTGTAATGATAAATTTTCAATATCATCAACGTTTATTGAGTTATTTACCCTATAAACTCGCTGTCCTTCTGGGATATCATCACAGAACAAAGTATAGATAAAATCTTTTCTGAACATTTTGGTGATATCTGTATCATCACCTTTTACTGAAATTATCATACCAGCTGGTGTTGGTTTTCCTACAGATATCTTAGATTTTATGTTAATAACCGAACCAAGTCCATTTGCAGCATATAAGTTGTACTTTGGGTGAACATGATAAGTTTCTTGCTCTTCCGCTGTCATTCTGATATATCTCAAAATTTCTGTCATTATACTATAGGGATTTTATATCTCTAATTGAAAAATAAGTTTAAAAAAATCAATTAAATATAAAAATACTATATATAATGTTAAAATTGAGCGATATTGCTAAAAAGAGCATTATCAAAGCAGAAAAAATTGCTAGTGCATTTTCCGGATACGACAGCAGTTACAAATTTGATGATCAAATTGTTTTAGCAAATTTTAACTCTACAAATTTATATCATCTTTTGCAAACTGTTGTATCGAAGGAACTTACAGCTCACAAAAGTATCAAACTAATAGTTCAGTATCATATGATTTTATCAAAATTACACGCAATTGAGAAAGATATACTTGATATAATCTTTGAAAATACAAGTTTCGACAGCGAAATTTCAGAACCATATCTAACAGCTAAATCACGAAAAATATTAACTGGAACAAATATTGCCACAGTCGCCGATGAAATACACCAAGAAATAAATAAAAAATTGGAGGAATTTACTTCATCTGGGTCAGGCTGAAAATTTGAAATTATAAAGAAAGTTTTAATTCATACGGCAAAATATAACATACTTCGAGGTAGCGGAGTTTACATTGATCTGCCAAAAAAAATTAAAAACAAAAAATGCTGTATAAATGTCAAAAACAACGACGACCAATGTTTTCGTTGGTCAATTTTGTCTGAGAGACATCCACAGAGTGACCACAGTGACCGAATTGAAAAGTATTTGCCATACAAAGACGAACTAGATTTTAGCGGAATAACTTTTCCAGTGGCAGAAAATCAGATACCAAAGTTTGAAAAACAAAATAATATTTCAGTAAATGTTTTCGGACTAGATGAGCGAGAAAATGTTTACCCAAGGTATATTTCAGAGATTGCTACACAAAAGACAATAAATTTATTATTTTATAAAGGACATTACGTTTGGATAAAAAAACTTTAACGGCTTAGTTGGCGGACAGTAAAATAAAAATAGAAAAAAGAAATATTTCTGTTACAGATGTTTGCAGGGTTTTTCTAAGAATGAGAAACTACAGGAACATATTAAATACTGTATCAACGTTCAAAGAATAACTATGCCCGGCGATAAAGAAAAAGTCTTAAAATTTAAAAATTACGATCATAAACTAAATATACCTTTCGTTATTTATGCGGATTTCGAGTGCCTACTCGTTCCAGTGGCTGGCGCTGAAAATAATCCTAATAAATCGAGTACAAGAAAAATACAGCAACATGTTCCTTGCGGAGTAGCTTATAAAGTAGTTTGTTGAGTCGACGATAAGTTTTCATGTCCGATTAAGTTATATAATGTAAAGATAGTGAATCTGAAAGTCCGGCGGTATGGTTATTAAAAAATCTGATAGATGATGTTCATAAAATTTCTAACAAATTATTTAAGACAGCTCCAATGAAAATAACGTCTAAACAACAACTTGAATTTAACGAAGCAGTTGATTGTCATATTTGCGAAAAATCTTTAGTAGACTCAAACGGAGTCCGTGGTAAAGTGCGCGATCATTGTCATTTGAACGGTCAGTATCGTGGGGCAGTTCATAATAATTGCAATTTAAAATTTCATGCACCAAAGTTTATACCTGTCGTTTTACATAACTTTCGTGGCTATGATAGTCATATCATTGTAGAAGCTTTTGGCAACGAGGAAATTAAATCTAAACTAAAACTAAATAATAAGATAAAATGTATTCCAAATAATTTTGAAAAGTATATGTCAGTTACTCTCGGAAAATTACGTTTTATTGACAGTCTGCAATTTATGGCAGCATCATTAGATGAACTTGTAAAAGGCTGTAGCACTTTTAATAATCTGCAAAGTTGCTTTGGTGATAAATTTAATCTACTGACAAGAAAAGGTATCTTTCCGTATGAGTATCTCGATGACTGGAGCAGATTTGATGAAACTTCTCTGCCCGACAAAGATAAATTTTACTCGCAGCTCAAAAATGAAGATGTGTCAGACGATGAATACAAATATGCGCAAGATACTTGGAATAAATTTAGTTGTAAAACAGTTGGTGATTATCATGATATATATTTGAAAACAGATGTTTTATTACTAGCAGATGTTTTTGAAAGTTTTCGTCGAGTAAGCTACAGCAATTATGGACTAGATCCCTGCTGGTATTATTCTGCTCCCGGGCTGTCATGGGACGCTCTACTAAAAACAAGCAAAATAGAATTAGATCTCTTAACAGATGTCGATATGTTTAATTTTATTGAAAAAGGTATCAGAGGCGGAATTAGTGTTATAACAAAAAAATATGCAGTAGCTAATAATAAATATCTAATAAATTGTGATAAAAATCTCCCGTCGAATTATATTATTTATCTAGACTGCGTCAATTTGTATGGGTATGCAATGTCAGAGCTAATGCCGTGCGGTGGATTTCATTGGATATCTCCAGATCAATTTCTTAAAGAAACTGAAAAAGATTTACCTAGAAAAATTAATGATGTCAGTTATTTTATTGAAGTCGATCTAGATTATCCTAGTTCGTTGCATGATCTACACAACGACTACCCATTTTGTGCGGAGTCGATGATGATAGATTACAGTTTACTATCACATGAACAACGAACCATGACAGCAGCAAAAAATTCGATCGTTAATAAGTTAGTTCCAAATTTGCTAAATAAAAGAAATTACGTGATACATTACAAAAATTTAAAACAAGCAGTAGATGCTGGACTAATTCTGAGAAAAGTCCATCGTGTGCTAAAATTTAATCAGTTGAGGTGGATGTCAAATCATATTGACTTAAATACCAAACGTCGTGCTGTGACTAAGACCGACTTTGAGAAAAACTTTTTTTAAGTTAATGAATAACTCGGTGTTTGGTAAGACAATGGAGAACATTAGAAAAAGAGTTTCTATTGAAATTGTAAATGATATAAGTCGCAGAAATAAATTAGTTAATGATGACGGTTTTGTCAGTATGAAAATATTTAATGAAAATCTTGTTGCAATACAACGACGAAAGACAAATTTAAAGTTAAATAAACCGATTTATGTTGGTGCAGCTGTACTTGATATATCAAAGTGGCTAATGTACGACTTTCACTATAATTTTACTAAAAAGCAGTAGCCAGATTCAGAGTTGCTATTCACTGATACAGATTCACTAGTTTATAATATAAAATGCGAAGATGTCTATGAGGATATTTACAAGCGCCGTGACCTATTTGATTTATCAGATTACCCGACTGGTAGTGGATTTAATGATAATACGAATAAAAAAGTTATTGGTAAAATGAAAGATGAGTTTATGTTTGTGCCGGTGAGAGAGTTTGTTGGATTAAGGAGTAAAATGTATGCTGTCATATTAGATGACAATAAACTTACAAAAAAAGCAAAAGGTATTCCTCGAGGATATGTGAAAAAGATGATGAATTTTAATGATTTTAAAACCGCGCTAAACAATAATGTCAGTTTTATTAAGACAAATGTCATTAGAACGAATCTTCATAAGCTCGAGATAGATACAATAATAAAACGTGGACTTATCAATTTTGATGATAAAAGATATTGTAAAGACGGAATTAATACTTTAGCACTTGGGCATTATAGAAGGGAAATAATACCGTTCCAGCTTGTTCTGGAAATTGGTACGAATGCACTGTATTGATTTTCAGACTGTCTGTATTAAAGCGCTGCTGGTGATTTTAGTGAGTTCATTTTGTCTGTTAAGTGATTTCCAGGCGTATTAGTCTCTCTGTCTTTCTAAATCCGTACTGAATCTTTTCAGGCTTGGTAAAAAACCCACCTATTGATTTTCAGACCTGCTTATAATATACATAGCCGCTTCGTTTTTCTGTACAAATAGACTTAATATATTTTAGATTTCGTTTTTCTGTATAAATGTAAGATTTCAGATTAATGTTTTTCAGAAATGTTATTCACAAACCAGGTAACCGGTAAGTATATAGTAATTTTTTAAATATGTGCCCCTCTTCATATTCTAGAATGTAAAAACATGCGCCCCTAATGTACAAAAAATGCGCCCCTAATGTAAAAACATGCGCCCCTCTTCATACTCTAGAATGTAAAAACATGCGCCCCTAATGTAAAAACATGCGCCCCTCTTCATACTCTAGAATGTAAAAACATGCGCCCCTCTGCCTGTGGACCATAAGATAGGTCTTTACACTGAAATATCATTATCAAATAAAATATCAACCATATTGTCAATAAATGTCATCAAATCATCTGACCAACCTCTTATTCGTTTGTCATTTTCAGTTGCGAATAACCATACTGACCCATATTTTGGTGATATATAGTAACTAACTTTTTTAATACAGTCGCTTATTATTTTAGGTTTTATGCCAGTATAGCATGAGGCTGATTTTATTGAATCAAATCTCTTACAAAATCTGTTTGTTAGATCAAATCCAACATGTCGGATTGCCGTTGACGGATAACCCATATTATATAATATTGTATTGTTTAATATGAAATTTCTATCAAAAAAGGTTTATTCTTTCTCCGACAAATTTGGGTCTCTGATCTAGAATCCGCATTTAGTTTAGGATCAGCCTATTACTATACTGAAAAAAATATTTTATCACTAAAAAAGTTAATTCGGCAGGCCCTTGGAGTTCTGGTCCACAATCTGGTTTTGGTTTAGGATCAGCCTATTAGTTTACTACTGCTGCTACATAAAATTTTGCTACCAAGTGAATATAGTCAACACAGAATCGTACTTAACATATAAACAATTATACCACTGTTGCTGACACTTCTCACGCATATCAAACACCTTTCTCCACTAAGATCAAGTGATATCTGTTGTAAAATATATTTTTTTGTGAATACGTTAAACTTCAAGCTGTATTTATTTTGTTAAAGGTTTCATTGGCCTAAAGACAGACGATACACATTTGTAATACACAAATATTAGTGCAATATTTCAACCATAAGACAAAAATGAATGTATTTCCTGACAATTCTTTTTGACGCTTTAAATTAAAGGAAAGAAGTTAAGAAAAGAGACAGAGAAAATGGAGAAAAATAAAATAAACAGTGTTTACGTACAGATTTTATATACTGGAATAATTTTGATTCTGATTCTCAGGCCCGGCCCTAGGATGTGAGGTGCCCAAGGTAGCAGGCGATGAGCGCGGAGCCCCAAGCAAAAAAAAAAATTGCATTGCGGAGAAGCGCGGGGCCCAAGACGGTTGCCTTGTTCGCCGTGCCCTAGGGCCGGGCCTGCTGATTCTGATTCTAATGCCTTTCTGAAAACAAGTTTTATAATATAAACTTTTTCGATTTATTGTGACGAAAGGTTTAAACCATATTTGCGTTTGTAAAAAAAAGTTCAACTGTGACTATTTTAATGATCTAGTTAGCTCTATATCTACTTCAAAGACATCTAGCCAAAAGGGATTAGAATACTTTTAAATTGAATTAACATAATCTCTTCCAATTGGAAAGTAATTATCAATATTTGATACAGAACATTGTAACAAACTTTTTCATTTAGAATCATCAGATAATGCTAGCATTATATATATATATATATATATATATATATATATATATATATATATATATATATATATATATATATATATATATATATATATATATATATATATATATATATATAGACACAGAGAGAGAATATATGAATTGTATGTACGCCGTATCATTAATATACCACGAGATGTTTGAAATGTTTCATTAAAAGGAACAACGCTTGCTGCGTTTCCTTTTAATGAAAAATTTATACGAGTGGCGTGGGTGTGGGGGTGTGGGGGTGGGTGATTTGGATTCAAAACGTAGCTTTAACAATTTTTCAGTCACATCGCTACGATGTCTGCAGTGTGACAGTTTATAGTGATGTCTAGCACTGAGGCATCATGCCGCAGACATGTAGCATCATGTCCCACCCAGTCACATTATCCTGACACCAGACCGACCAGTCCTAACACCAACCTCTTAATGCTGAACGCCAAGCGAGGCAGCTGTTAGTAACATTTTTATAAGTCTTTGGTATGACTCGGCCGGGGTTCGAACCAGCGACCTCCCACATCCGAGGCGGATGCTCTAACCAATAGGCCACCGGAGCGGTCAATACAATTACTGGTGTATATCTAATATACAGCGGACATGCTATACACATATTTTAATTATATCACATACAAATACACATAACTGTATGTCCAGCTCTATTAAGTTTGACTTGAAGCAACTGTGTAATGACGGAATAAATGAACTCTGCACAGCCCTGCCCAGTGTGTCCGCTACAAAATGTAGTTATTGACCTTCAGTTAGTGTGTGTGTGTGTGTATTTTAGATTTTTAACGTAGCTTTAAGTTTTTCAGTCGACCTTTAGCTAGTAATCACAATCCCCCTTGCAAACTGATAAGTTGCTTCTTTAAGTTTGTAAACTTCTATTTTCATTCATATTAATTACATAAATATGACACTTATAATTTAAACAAGATAGATGGTTTATATGAAGAAAGTAGAGCACAACAAACACTTCATGGCTAACTATTTGAACGAGCTAGCTTACACATCCCGACTAGCATATTGCAATGAGTTGGAAATATAAAACTAAACAAAATGAGGAACCAGTAAGAGGTAATTCAAACATTTAACTGTATTTACAGTTGATCTCAGTCATTATTATGATTTAATTAACATTGCTACCAACAATACAATTGTCTCTATCCTCCATTTCTATATTTGCCCTTTCCGTCGCTTCGAGGGATTACATTTTGGCATCATTCATCGGTCCAGAGACATTGTCGCATGAAATGGGTGAAATTCCGCCATGCTGTTTGTTGATGTTGTTTTTGTGGTCCTTTTGTGTTTTTGTTTGTGTTTGTGTTTGTTCTTGTTTTGTTATGTTTTTTTTTTTTTAAAAGTTCACAGAGAGAGAGAGAGAGAGAGAGAGAGAGAGAGAGAGAGAGAGATGTTGTGGTGGGATTGGAGAGACTTATCAAAAAGGCATTTATTCATTGCCCATCCCTATATTTCTTTACAGGTCGATTCGTCTGCTGTCTTACCAATCATACAGTGAGGCAAAACTTCAACTCTCTCTCTCTCTCTCTCTCTCTCTCTCTCTCTCTCTCTCTCTCTCTCTCTCCATACTTCCCCATATTCTCTCTCTTATGAACGAGAGGGGGGGATTTCGATGAAATTCAGTACCATGCTTAATTCATTTAGAAGACGGCAATTTGTTTATTTTTATCGTTATCTTTTACAATGCTAATGAATAATCAGTGGAAATTCATAATAGGTTTAGAGAATATAAAAGTGATAGCCTACTGTGGAAACAATATTTCTATATGCCTGTTAATGCGCCATGGGCGGATCACAATTTGATATACCAACAGTATTGGTATATCAAACTGCATTATAACAACACTTTAAAAACCATATTATTTTTATGTATGTGATTTTTATCAAGGGAACTGAAATTTTGGAGATGTCACGTGGTACATAAACCTGTTTCAGTCCGACACGTAACAATCAAATTGACGAATAGATTTAGGTACCAATTAAAACACCAGACTGCAGTGGTTTTAACATCCCTGGTCTGGGGCATGATTGATTTTTAATTAAAGTCCGTGAGAACGGTCAGTCAGATGGACAAGGCAAGGTGAATTTGGCAGTTAAAGTACCGGGAAGAAAATGACACGGTTGAGACGATGAAAAGACAACTTTGTGCGATTTGAAATAAGTGTCATAAAATGAAATTTTCTAGAAATCGTTATTTAATAAGGTCGGAATAGAGAGACTTAATCTAACTTCGATGGCCATGTGTTAATTTTCGGCTGTTAAATGTAATCTTGACTGGCTAAGCTAAAATAAGGGGTTTGTGTTTCCCAGACGAAATTCAATACTTTAAGTATTCTCCCTCGAAAAAACGAAGTTTCTGCGAGGAGGTAAGACATTCTTAGCTCCGGGGGAGTTGAAGGTATTCTCTCTTTAGAAATTGACCAAGGGACAAGTGTCTGGAAGTTTGAATGACACGGAACATTAAACGTACAGAGATTCTGCTACGTAGAAGAGAGCGAGTATCGGAAATCACAAGGTAATTTGCATCAATCTCATACAATTTGTTGTTGATATGAGTCAATAATTCTCTGTTACAATTTATTCCTTTTCAATTCATATGTCAATTTTCCTATAATGAGTTCGGAAGATAACTGTGTACATTAATGCGTATTGAATGTTATAGGACTCGTTTATTCTAAACATTTCGTACATTGTTTCCTTGTTAAGAATCTTGAGAGAATTGTTTGAATTTATATGTAATGCGAAATCATGTAGTCTAGGAATTGATATTACGATGGAGATGGTATGATAATGAATTGTGTTAGTTAGCAAATATTATAGTTACGACATGAAGTGAATTTCATTAATTCATTTGTATAAAAATGATGTAAATTCGTTTAGCCGATAACGATGGTGTTAGCATTAAGAACGTCTGCCGGCCGACATTTTATGACTTAGTTATTTTAGACCACAACAAAGCGAAATAGTTTATAAAGAGGTTAGATTATGTCATAGTTCAGTTAGGGATCCTGAATAGCCGTTTTGGAGAGTCGTTAATCTCTTGTACTAGGGTTTGTGTATCAGCTGCGAAATGACCCATATTAACCTTAGGTTCTGTTTACATTACGATATGACGATATCTGACGTGCCGAGAGAGGTCGTGTTCGAACCCGTAAGAACAAAATTGACAAATATTTTGGCTGTCTATTGTTTATTTTAATATGGAAATAGCTCCATGTATACGTACATACAGTGGGCAAAGAAGAGACAACCGAATTGCCGTTGATTACAAGGAAGGAGGCTGGAGAGAGAGAGAGAGAGAGAGAGAGAGAGAGAGAGAGAGAGAGAGAGAGAGAGAGAGAGAGAGAGAGAGAGAGAGAGAGAGAGAATACGAAAAGGAATATTCGACTCTAACCTGTCATCAACGTTGAATTTGGAAGGGCCGGAAAGCAACCAGGTTTTGCAGGCATGCTGGGTAATTGAGTCCGATCGTTCACTCGATTTCATGATGATTTTATCTTATCGGTATAAACAGTACGACTAATTGCATTTTTATAAACTTGGTAATTATTTCTAAGAAAGTGTATCATTCAGATGTCGTGCTCAATTTCATTTTGTTTATATAATTGATTAAATTGTTATATTTTACATACGGGGGCTTGTGTTGTTCTATTAAAATCCCTGCTTAGATCTCTGTTTATTCTTTCCATTAATTTCACATTTTATTATTTACTCAATCCGGACCATCCTCGTAATAACGATAACCACCACCACCACATAACATATTTGTCGTTAAAAACCACAGTCCATGTTTCGCATGTATACAGCGGGATCAGTAACACAATGGTTTTGTAGACCTTCGGTATGTTTGCAGGTTGCTAGACTATAGGGTCCTAAAATACGTAACAAGAAAGAGCTAAACAAACAAGTTTTGTCAAATTTAAAATATTATTTTACTTCCCTAAAATACAAAGTGACGAATTAAAAATAGTTTACAGTATGGCGAATGAATTCCTAAAATCCTAAAAGTACTACCAATTCCAGTAGTTCCGAGTAATCCAAATAAGTTCCAAAGGTATTCCAAATGACAGCCTGTATTGTAATGATGTATTAACAATACAGATGACTCACAATGTTATAATTCCCAAATGTCATTAAATGAATTCACGGTATTTCCAACACAGAAGAATCACAGTGTTATAATTCCAAAATGTCATTAAATGAATTCACGGTATTTCCAATACAGATACGAATATCTTTGAATGCAAGACAGTAATTCCGTATAGCTATTATATATCCAAATAGTTTTTAAATGAACGGTATATCACTGCAATTCTGATGAATGATAATATTAAATTAACGAATCAATCCTCCCATAAATCTCATCCAAGACCAATAGTACTACTAAAACTATTTCCGCGTATTTTATACATTCTTGTTTTCTTCTGTATCACTTAAAATCTTTATTCACATATTCTTGTCAAGTACATTAGTCTGAAAGATATCGGTCAAAACAGATGATAATCTCTCAGTTATCTTATATGATAATATATCTATATGCATCATGTTTTACACATTCAATTGGCTTACAAATGATTCATAACAAATGATACGTCAATTATACCTTCATATACTTTCCATCTTTGACCAGATCTGTACCCAATCAGTTTTTGTAGGCTGTGTACTTTTATAATTTGTACCGATATGGTACTTTTTTCATAAATGTTTATACTTTATTGTCAATATGTAATTTAAATATGTAGTAATTTCCTTAAAAAGTAAAATCAAATTTAAAATTTCATCGAATTCGTTTTATTTATTTATTTCTAAGATTATATCTACTTCTGTGAAATAAAAATATACAAGGTGTATATACTTACCATTCAGCCACTTGAACAACTGTATCACAAACATTTTAGCAATAGCGTAATCATACAATAAATGAAAAAATGGATCGTATTTCTCTCCAAAAGGAAAAATAACCTATTTTGTCTAATTCTCATTTTGCCTGCAAGAACGTTCTGTATATAGAATTCTATGTAAAATTTTCAACTGAAACCATTTAAGATATAGTTTGTATACTTATGTACCAATAGATATTTGTTTTTTGTTTCTTTGTTGTTGTTGTTTTGTTTTTATTTTTTCCTTTGACGGGATTGCAGTCTAAACACTCATCTGAGTTAAGATCACGCATCCATTTATCTTGTGCCTTTGAATACAAATTATTTTTGCTAACTACCGATAAGTACTTAGACGACCTCATTTTTGTTCAGTGAGTAATAATAGCAGAAATGATATAGTTGGTTTATATAAGATATTATCTGAAGCTTCTGTATTTTGAACCCTCAAATATTTTTGATAGCACCAATTTACCCCCCATACATTATAAAAATGTATTCATTGATACAAAAAGAGTTAAAACTAATAAACTGGTTGTTGTACGTGAAATCCCCGATTATATATATATTTACTTCACAATTCCACCAATGTTTATAGAAAATGCTGTGATCTCCGACTTTAATATTAGCATTGAATTACAATGGCTGTTATCTTCGACTTTGATATTAACATTGAACCAAACTGGTTGTTATCTCCGACTTTAATATTAGCACTGAACCAAACTGGCTGTGATATTCGACTTTCATGAAAGCATTGAATCAAACTGGCTGTTATCTCCGATTTTAATATTAGCACTGAACCACACTGTTATCTCCGACTTTAATATTCGCTCTGAACTACACTGGCTGTTATCTCCGACTCTAATATTAGCACTTACCCACACTGGTTGTGATCTCTGATTTCAATGTTAGCATTGAATCATTTCACTGTTAATGCGAAAACAGGAGACATTTGCATAGAACTTCAATGCATCTAAGATAGATATCAAAGACATTTCAGTAACATCTAAAATAACCGAGGTATCATCTGCATATTGGAATAAAACATTCTATATTGTAAACTTTTATAACTTTCATATTGGGATTTAACTTACATATATGTCCTAGAATCTCGGCACATAAAATGAAAATATATGGTGATAAGGGATCACCTTGCCGGAAACCATGTTCAAAAGGAAATCATTGTGAAACTTGATTGTTCACAATGACACATGATTTGATATCCTCGTAAAATATTTTCTAACCACTGGGTCAAAATTTTAAAAAATGAAGAACTTTATATGTAAATTTCCATTAAATCAAATCGAAAGATTTTTCAAAGTTGACAAAAAGATGATCAAAGATACCATTTTCTTCTGATTATTGCATTACATATAAATATCATAATGCTTATATTTTCCCCTGCATACTGACCTGAAATGATGCCCGTTTGATCTGGGTTTATCAATTTTGATACAAATGTCTTAATTCTGTTCACAATAGTTGCAGAGGCAAGTTTATTGGAAGTGTTTAACAAATATATAGGTCTTCAGTTCTTCAGTAATAATTTATCCTTATTGCCTTTTGGAATAGAAGTCATAATTCGTTCTTTTTTATGAGTTGATAATTCGCCCTTACGAAAACAACATTTTATATATCTAGGAAGATATAAACCTAAATCTTTCCAAAAGAATCTTAAAAATTATGCGCTAAAGCCATCTGAGCCTGGATTTTTTTTTAAAGGTTTTCATTTTTTAAGATGGCACAGTAATTCATAACATACAATTTAATCCTTAAATTACATTTTATTCAATAAAGTTAAGTTTAGGTAATTAAAATTGCAGGTTAAAAAAGATTACCGTCGTTACTCGCTTATAAGACAAGTCAAATTTGAAAACAACAAAGATCCTGATCTGTCATAGCATAATGCACCTGCAGTCCAGGGTATATGTTGTTTGTTCTACTGATTATACCTAACAAACTGCACAGACCCAGATCTGCTGGTACATAATGCGCAAGCAGATCTGGGTATGTGCAGTTTGCAGTTGGACTCGACTTATAAGAGAGAATATACGGTATTAAAATTTTCCTTTTCTACTAATCTAAATTTTAAAAAATTTGCATAATAAGATTCAGTTTCACTTAATATTTCATCATGATCATTTATTATTAAACCAAAGTTTTTCTTCTAATGAGGCACAAGTTTTATAACAATTCCTATTTTCCAAATTACAGAAGTAACGTGTTACATTTCTCCTTTCTCAGTCCAAATTGCTTTAAATATAATCCTGTCCCACACCCTAACTTTTTATGTCTAATTCCTCGTGTTGATATTGGTCTTATTTATCTTTAGAATATCTCTGGTCTTCCTCCAATGTATTTAATTTATCCATTAACTTTTTTCTTCACTTCTATCACTTCTTTCTATATGTGGGATGCATAAAAAATGGTAATGACTCTAATTTTCATCAATAAAATTTCGTAAGAGTTGGTTACTAGTAGTTAACCGTATTTCTGATCCAGGGTGTTGCATTAAATTTTCAACATGTTTATGCTTTATTTCGACCCACATTTCTGTCCTTAAATCAAGTCATATTAAAGAGTGATCTTGCTTCAGTACTGAATTTTTCGACATCAAGTATCAGTTCATATGAAGTCAAGAAGAATTCTAATCTTGCCAGCTTAAGTGGATTTTGTGTCTTCAAGTAAATCTTTTCTTTTCCATATTTAACTCTCCAGATATCACCTAAATTTAAGTCATGTCATTGCTACGACTACCTGTCTAGCATTAGGATTATTAACATGATTTTCTTTATTTTTATCAGGGCTCTAACTAGGTTATAACTGCCTGCCATAATTACATAAACATTTTGACGTATGTTTGGAAATGTACTCACTTCCTGATATCTCTTGGCATAAAAGTACGGTGAATCCCTGTTAGGACCATATACTTTAACCAGTAGAAACTGTTTTTATTCTCTAATTACATCTAAACTTAACTTATTCCCATTTGTATCTATTAAAACAAGGGTTCTAACAGGCTGTTACATACTGCAGTCCAACAGACACAAATTCAGTCAGCACTGTCTCCCTTGTGTACCTCTTCAATAAAGGAGAGTCAAAAGATTGATATTATTATTGTTGGATAAGATTGTTACACACATAGACTGGCCAGGAAAAGGAGTTAAAGAAACATTCATATCCACATATGGTAAAAATAATTTTCTCCTCTTGTAAAGTTTGAAAATGCATATCTTGTAAAAGAAACATATTTACTGCTTTTTTGCCCAAAGAAAATTCAGAACATCATACTGTTTTAAGGTGATCCCCAAAGCCATGACAATTTAATGATATAAGTACATTAAGAAAATTCTGAACATCATGCTGTTTTAGGTGCAGTTAAATTCAGAACATCATGCTGTTTTAGGTGATCCCCATATCCTTAACAATTTACTGATATTAGTACATTATCATTATCTAAAGTCATGTTCCAAGGAAATGTCTTCATGGAAAAAAAAACTTTTTTCATAATAATATTGCAGAGATCAGGAAGTATTAACAGCTAAATATAATCTACCTGTGGATTTAGTTGGAAAAGCACCCTTTTTGGCAAATAGTTTGAAATTTTTGTATGGAAACTCTATAATGCACAAACTGGAGTCTGCCCCAGAAATATGTAAAAGAAAGACATAGAAGAGCAAAGAAAATGATTGTGTATTACATCAGTCCAAAATGGCAAGAAATAACATTAAAACAAGTGTACACAATTAACTAAATAATAACCTTTCATACCAGCTGGAGAATAGAAAAAGGATAAAACCATTAATAAATCTTCTGATAGCTCACCAGCATCACTGCCTAATATTGACTAACAGCGTGTATGGACAAAGGGAGCTAATCCAGATAGTGACCTGTGATGTATTCTGTATATAATCATCAATTTCATGCTGCAATATAATACATGTATTCGGTTAAAACTATGCTAAATAAATCTGAGATATCTCAGCTAACCACTCCTGCCTAACAATAAAAAATACCAAAATAAAAATAAAAATCCAATTACATACAACATGGGTTCAACATAATGCAATGGGAAGGGGTAAAATATCCCCAGAACATGAAGGCCCATTAAGGTATAAAGTACAGAAGCAAAGCAAAACTAGACATGATCTGGGGCAAAAGAATTGCAAAATTGAAATAATATTTATTTTTATCTGCAGAATGCAGGGCAATGACTTTTACCTGTAACTAAATTGGAGTATGTATTAAAAAGGTCACCTATTTATAAAAGAAAGGTAATGGCATTATGTAAGAAAAATATTGACATAGAAAAGCTTATATTTATCCTCAGTAATTTTATGCTTTAATAGATTACTACTATTTCATGGAAGAACAAACTCCATTTTATTTTACAAAATTCTTTTACTTTATTTCCCCTTTTCAATTTACTTTGGCTTCACTGTCAGCTTGAATCAACCTGAATGAACCTATCAGCAAATTTGCCAAAGTTAATGGAAAAATTACTCTATGGCATTTGTACTATAATACAAATTACAGCTCAAACTTCACAAATGCTTTATGCTGCCTAGAACACTTAGCAGAATTCTTCCTAGCCTCTATTATCAGTGAAATCCCAGGATGTCTGATCCTTGTTTAAGATTACTGTCTGGAATATTGGCATGTTGTAACTTATAAGCAGCAAGTGCAAGATCATCCTTCTTGTTTTTCATGATTGGTGGTAAAACTGATGCAATCCTTACACACTTGAGTAGCTGGTGACCCATACTCAGCCTCTCTATCTTCAAAAAATAATACATCATATGATGATTGGTTTGGGTCCAGATCATCACTGGGGAGCCTGTGTGCATCAGCCAACCACATGTTTTGTAAACATTCTGGACCCAGTCTGACTATCTCTTTAAGGAAGCTTCTAACAAGCTGGTAAATATTTTCTTAATTTTCTTCACAAGGCACACAGTACAACAGCAGATTCATCTTTCTTGAGTGTTTATCAAACTTAAGAAGCCTCTTTTCTGGCTCCTTCACATCATTATCTACTTTGCTTTGATTACTTAACACAATTTCCTTTATTGATTCTCTAGGCACTTCTTAAATGATTCCACCTCAAACTACTCAATCTACTGAAATTGCATACTGGTCTTTACTTCATTCTCTACTTTACTTATTCTACCTCCCCCTGCACAGCAATCTAACAGCATCGAACTCAAAGATCTTGAACTAACTTAATCTATCTTAGAAAGAAATACTTCATTTGTATTATCAAGATTTTTGTCCATATTTGTAAGCAACTCTTTGAAGCTCACAGTTCCCATTAGGTGCTCCTCACTTTAAATTTTATAAAACGTATGGAGTCACCTCTTGCATGTCAGGGAAAATTGAGGGATTCTACCTTGCACCTGAATGAGTACTGGAACGTTTGGTAGTAGATTTATTTCAGAAAGATATATTCTTTCTCAGTTATTCAATGGATGACCTCATGCTCATGTAGTTCAGGTACATGTATATCACTATAGTAGAAAATCATCACAATGAAATATCTTATGATAACAGTCTCATTTCTTGGTCTCCACTGTATCAGCATACAACAACAGCTGCATGCAAATGAAAATTTTCATTAATTTTTCTTTAAAGGTAACGGTTGGAATATGTTTTCACCTGCTGAAAAGATGCACTCTTATATGGTCAATGTCAAACTGGCAGCCCTTAGGCCATTATTATTATTTAAAAATTGTGCAATCATAACTTGAGGTAGATTCATTGATTAAAATTAACATGAATGAGGGTTAAATTATACTTGATAAAAGAAAGAAACATGCATGTGTTCTTAAATCAGTATCCATGAAACAAATATAAGTCTTTATATAACTGTAGATTTTGCAATTAGTAAGCTTGAACATATTTTATTGCCACAAAGACTAATATATTTGTAACCAGAACAGGATCCAGGCTGATTGGAACTTACAAGCTCCTGTCATTACATAATACAATAACATGGCAAGTAGTGCATAATCAATAACACAGAGGACAACTGCTTCTATTTCACAATACAATGTGAGTATTCACCATTACTAGCAACAATTGTACTTTCTGGCTTTAGTCTATTTGGCAGCTAATAAAAAGATTCCCACCTACCAGAAGTTAAAATATATTTGGCTGACCACCTCATCATGGAAAAACAACTGGAAGGATGCTCCATAAAAAATTAAATGACCAAAGATTAAAATGCTACTACAATGCAGCAAAGAATGGTGTCCTTGCTCTTTTGTATCCAATTTCAGCCACAGAAGCAGAAACAAATGCTGTCTTTAATCACATGTCAGCTGTCTTTCACCCCATGTCAGCTGTCTTTCATCCCATGTCTGTTGTCTTTAATCACATGTCTGCTGTCTTTCCTCCCATGTCTGCTGTTTTTAATCACATGTCAGCTGTCTTTCATCCCACATCTGCTGTCTTTTGTCCCATGTCTGCTGTCTTTAATCACATGTCAGCTGTCTTTCATCACAGGCAAAGATTTTCTATAGTCTGTTTTCAAGCTGAAAAATCACTGTTGTAATTATTTTTTTCATTCTTGCTGAAAGGAAGATAAATTTGAGATCAAAGTGGAATCAAGGACTTCAAGCATATAGTTTGTCTGCCTTGTTTGATCTTAGGGATACATGTGTTTTGTGCCTGATGCAAAATTCTGACTATTGGGTAGATTTTCCTATCCTACACCAATGAATATTAAAGATTCTATTAATTCCCTGCTTTCCACAGGCTATATGCAGAGTGAAAGGTTTCTCTATAGTCTGTTCAAATTACTATGTTATGCATATAATGTATTATCGACACCACAGAGCAGGACACTGAGACTCAGTACAAAGCAATATGTTGAAACTAGTTGAAATCTTGCATGTTTAGAGTCAAAGTAGAAATTACAAGATGATCAAATGATGCAAAGAATACTTGAAATCAGATCAGTCAAAATCCTGTTGATATGAAATTGTACAATTCATTTAAATCCATTATAAAATACAGATGTAATTGTAAAAAAAAGATGGAGAGAGTGATTCTACAAAACTTTAAGATACAATTTTGATGCTCAAACTCATACCATATTGTATCAATTTTCACTAGTGCAGCAAATTTGGCAATTACCAAGAACTGAAACTATTTATTTTAATGATTTATAACATAATGAACATGCCAAATATAACTACATCATTTAAATCAGTTTAAATAATTCATATGTATAATTCACATTTTATTCTCATGTTCAACAACATGAACTTGAAAATCTCAAGCTAAGTCCTCAAAATTGCATATTTCATTGGATGAATCTTACAGAGAGATTCGAATGATGTCTCTTATGCAAATAAGGGGTATGCCAACATGTATGAGAATCAATCAGACTAACTGACCCCATGCTTTCTCCACAATACTCCAAGACTAAACTATCCAGCGAAATTCAATTATCACTAATACTACAAATAGGTTCCATTTTAAATTTCTGTACTCATTACAATAAAATATTTAAGACCTGATAAACTGATGAAGTGATTTCCACAATCATTCAGACTGGCCACTAAAAGTGCACTAATGCCAACAGACTGGCTAGAATTTACACAGAAAGCAGTTCCCTAACCAGTGGATATTTATGCAGTTCAGACCATCCTGCGATCGTGTTCTTAGCAACTTCATCATCCATATCCGTGAGTTCCCGGATGTTTACGAAAACATCAAGCATTTTGGCAAGTCTTCCAGAATTTTTCTCACCCTTCTTTTCTAATATGTACATAAGGCACTCAGTTAAGTTCCACTGAACTTGGGACACTTTCTCTGGACAATGGAGCTCACACCGATCTGAAAATGAGGAAAGTTACACTTGCAGTTTCGGTGATACATCATGGGCTTGTGACCTAAATTTAACATGATGATCATGCTGATGTTGCTGCTCATCATCATTAGCAGCAACATGATCATGGTGTTGTGAGAGATGGTTAATATTCTCTCTACAAATTTTTAGATGCTATGTTTCACACAAGACAATAAACTTGTCAAGGAAATGTATTTTATGACTGTTTCCAATTATGGATGTAGTATTTGTCATTAACAGTCAAATTAATTAACATTAAATACTAATTACTTCAACAATAATGTTAATAAATTCACATTCAAAAACATTGTCTGAATTCTAATTCACGTTTTATTGCTAAATATGCCTTGCAATAGAGGAATGAAGATATTGAATCTTGTACTGATATTTGCAAGATATAATATTGAACACTGCCAATTCAATATATATATATATATATATATATATATATATACATATACATATATATATACACACACACACACATGTATACACATACATAGAGAGTGACAGAGAGAGACACAAAGAGAGGGTTTATAAAACATGTTGACTTTTGTAAATAAACATTGCTCAAAAATGTGTACCACAACAGGAGAATAGGACCAATAATTTGTGAAGAAGAAAATGTTTTTCGACAATACCTGCAAATGTAAGAAAATGTTTTTCCACAATACCTGTAAATGTAAGAACAATTCCCCTTAACAGAGCCTCTTCCTCAAAGGACAGTTTAAGATTTTGCAATTTTCTGGCATATTGGAATTTCATGGCAAGGTAATCTTCCCCCACGATATGTTTGATTTCATCAAAGTGGTACTCCTTCCCCCACATCGTGGCAGCAATATTCAGGTCTGTATTCACTCCTCGGTACCAGGATAACATCCCACACTCAAATCGAGCAGCTAAAATACAGCAAACTTTGCTTAGTTTTCAGTTCCCTGAATCCTAAAGTGTGTATATGTGTGATCTTGGAGATAGGACCCCCAAAGTTGAAATGCAACACTTTGTTCTTTACCTTAAATGGCTCACAAGTCATACAGTAGAAGGGTATGAGGTGAACCTTGTTTGGGGTGGGGTTACTGTAGCAACATCAAAGGGCTGTTGTACTTGTCACTTAATATTAGTTTGCAATCAAAACTCATCTATTCCCGATTTCTCCATTGTTTTCAAATATCATTATATCTGTGATGAATTTACATTCTATTACTATATTTCATCATGCATTTTTTCCTTAAAACATTTACAGTTTGTTGCAGAGTGTAACAGACATATGAGACTGCATGGGTGTGACTGAATATTGAACAGAAACAGGTCAGGCTAAAACTAGTCACTGACACCTACTTTTTGTCATCTGCAGTTAGTCTTTAGGCACTTTTTTTATGTATACTGCAGTTGTCTACACATTTTAAGATTCATTCATCCTGATGGACAGAGAGAGTGAGCATAAAAGGAAGAAAGTGAAAGCCCTAAATACGGAAATGCAAGCCTGAATAACATATAAAAAGGCAGATATATTTAATAAAAAGGAAAAGAAAGTAGTTCCAAAAATGATATTGCCTTGTGGTGATAAAAATGGCATCGTAACTGTGGTGATATCAATTTTTTCCCACTGATACATTTCAGTATCTCAATATATAATACATGATAAATAAGTATACGAAGTTTCAGTATCTCAATATACAATACATGATAAACAAGTATACAAAGTTTCAGTATCTCAATATATAATACATGATAAACAAGTATACGAAGTTTCAGTATCTCAGTATATAATACATGATAAACAAGTATACAAAGTTTCAGTATCTCAATATATAATACATGATAAACAAGTATACAAAGTTTCATTCCTCAAATACCTTGAAAGTTGTGGAGCAGAAAGGAAAGTGTGAAGGAAAACTTAAAATATTGAACCGTGACTTTCACTTTAAAGATGGGACCCCCAATGACCCCCAATGAACCTTCTGCAGTTTATTAATGCATAAGAATACCAAATTTCATCCCTTAATCTCTAAAGAATTTAAAGTTATAGAGCAAAAGCAAAAGCATGATGCAAGGATGGACATAAAGAGAGATACTATGTCCCCCTCTTTCTACAAAAAGGTAGGTGGCACTAAAGTTAAGATGGTGTCTATTCTTACTTGATTGGTAATTCTAATGAAAGCATGACCTTTGCTTGCTCTTGGAATAATTTTTCATAATGATGAGCTTCAACTTCATCTGTGATAAAGGTATAATTGATCAAAGGTAGATAACTCAAGAAACTATTCATAAATGTACTTTAGCAGAGGTATACCAAATTTGAAAGGTGTGTCAAATATATTAAATAGAATTATTCAACACGACAATCTTATCTTCTAAAAAAACAAGAGTCCCTTGAAGGACTGATGCTCTACAGAGTGAAAAGAATTTCCAGGAATTCAAGATAAGACTATTTCTTCTTTTTAGCTGTCAAGCATGGAAACCATCTTTGATATTCTTCAATAAGAACGAGATTTTCAAATTATTTGTTGTGGTATTGCAGGTCAGCTTGGCATCATTTTCATTTAGGTCAAAGTAGACATCATTATAAGTCGTTTGGTGAGAACCCAATGTCATAATGATCATCCATCCAGGGGGAGTAGTGACATCAAGATTTCTAAGACAGCTGTTGTCATAGCCATATTGCTGTTGTTGTATTATATTGGAACACACCAGATTTTTATTCTAGGATATATATATATATATATATATATATATATATATATATATATATATATATATATATATATATATATATATATATATATAATTTTATTTTATTTTCCACCTAAGGACACATTTAAATGACTTCATAGTATAACAGAGTAATCTAATTATATATTAGGCTATTTATCCATTTCTGATCATAATGGAGACTGGTAGCAGTGCTGAAGGAGTGGAGTGATTGTGACCATACTTTGAAATTAGAAATATGTACACTGTTAACAGGAATGTAGCAGGAATACCGTACTGAGAATACAATTGTTCTTTGGTACAGGTGGGATTATTACAAGTTAACATCTTGCTCTCAAGAAATGCAGGTTGTAAATGAGGCTGCTACTGTAACATTCAATATCCTGGAGCAGTGCTTAAAACAATGGTGGTCTTGAGAACTGCAATCCATTGTACACCGCAGTGTATCACTACTCAGGATATCAGCTGCACCTGCCCTGCAAGACTGGATGAATCATAGGATTTGTTTTAGATTTTGGGCATGTTTGTACAGTAGGGAGGGACCTGTAAGAATGAAGTGCTTTCAATCTTTTGATTCTCCTTCGTTGAAGAGGCACACAAGGGAGACAGTGCTGACTGAATTTGTGTCTGTTGGACTGCAGTCTGTAACAGCCTGTTAGAACCCTTGTTTTGATAGATGCTTTTGCTAATATGCTCTTGGGCTGGTTGAAGCAGATGATCATAGATGGTGTGCCTGGAGCAAAGGATTGTCTTGGATGTGGAGAAATCTGATTGATGGTTTGTTTAGTTTTGCCACTTCCCATGTTTTGTGCCAAAGTTACTTAAATGTTTCTATAACCATATATTTCAATCATTGTTTGCCAGAGGGGTTATCAATCAAGTCAAAGGCTGATGGAGGGAATATTGCTGTATGGTTTATCTGATGTAAGTACTACCCTCATCTTTCAATGCCAACTGCCTGCTTGCAATCTCAAACTCCACACATTCTGGCTGGCTAGTGATATTGACCTAAAGTTCCAAGGCTTTCATTTCGATGTGGACATCTATGGGGTTTGCGCATATAAGTACATGTATATAGATGGCATCTGTAGCACATCTGTCTGGGAGAAACTGTATCTGATAAAAAATCTTTAGTTCAGACTGTTTAGTGCTCCCAGGTCTTCTGTGGAGATCCAAGTCATTTCTAGGCCATAGACTGCTCATGGGAGTGAGAAGATGCAATACAGCTTGTACAACAGATTGGGGTTCACCCCATTCTTTCAATGTAAGCCTGCTCCCATGTTGAAATAGAGCACTCATTTCCCTTTTTGTATCCTAACCTCTAAATCTGTCTTCATGTCTGCTGTCCTTGAAATACCAAGGTTGGTTGTTGAATTAGTTTCATTAGTTATCATTTTTTACCCCATGTTCCAGGTCTATGCTGCTCAGGTTTTTTTGGGGGCCATTAAAGATCATGATGTTGTTTTTGAGCAGGTTGACTGACAAACAGTCAGCACTATAAAAATTGCTGATTTTTTTGCAATGAGGTTAGCAGGTCTACTAGGTTTTTAGCAAAATTGCCACAACATTGGCTTCTATGGGTGATCCCATGAAAGTGATCGTAATTGCTTCCAACAGAGTATTGGGTTGTTTGTAACAGGTCATTGTTGAAGCACTTGTAGACGATAAAAGATAGTTTGGCTCCCTGCTTAATTCATCACTGTCCAGCTTGGAAGTGGTTGTTGAGCTGATCTAAACATTAACTTTGCTAAATGATGCTGCAAGTCTTTTAGAAGATGCCAGTAATTGCCTCTAATTCCATGTGCATATAGCTTCATGCCAATTGCATCCAAATCTTTTTCAACATTAAGGAAGGCTAATGTGAGCATCTTGTTTGTATCTCTTGTCTCATTGATTGCTTTGGATACCAGTAGAGTTGCATGGTTAGGGCAGGTGTTTTTTGTGAAATTCCTTTGGATTTTATTTTGGGTAAGAGTCAACTTTTCATTGAACACAAACTGGACATCATAAGCCTTCTGGTGAAAACCTACAGCTAATATGACTTTCTGTTCAAGAAGACTTGTGATAAAAAGATTTTCAAGGTGACAGCCAAACTGGCTGTCAGATCAACACCATATTTTTATTTAGGACCAGGTTAACATCATAAAAAGTCTTTCAGTGAAAACCCCATGTTTATACAACCATCCATTCAGGAGTTGCAAATAAAAGATTTCAAGATGTCTGACCAGCGCCATTTTCTTTCAGAACCATCAAGACTATGAGATGAATGTGTGTGTGTGTACAATTTCAAAGCAACAGTACAAATAGTTCATGGGGTGTAGTGATAAAAACAACTTGTGCTAACAGATGGATGGATGGAATACTGACTGACAGTGGAAAAGAGACCATCCCATAAACTCTTCTAGTCTGTGACATAAAGAGCTGAAACCATAGAAAAGATACATCAAAATGAAGCAAATTAAATAACTAGCATTTTGAACTGAAATATTCCAGTGCTGAATTAATTCTTTTTGTTTATACTCTTGCTTAGTATAATACAAGAATTAGTTATCTGTCTCATTTGTCATGCTTTTCTAATTTCTGAGAATTAAATTCTGAGAAATCAAATTTTTCTGCCTATCTATTGATGACTCCTTCCAACATCTTGTTTTGAATGGTAAATGTAGTGCGAAATATACTAATTTCTTAAGGATATCAAATAAAGGGTGATGCAGCTGCTAATCAGCTGGGTAGCACTATATTAGCTTAATAGTCGAGTCCAACAGCAAACTGTACAGACCCAGATCTACCATCATATAATGTACCAGCAGATCTGGGTCTATGCAGTTTGTTAGGAGTAATCAGTAGAACAAACAATATAGACCTGGTTTGCTTGCCTGGGATTTGACCTATAATTGTGGAAAATGGATTTGTATCTCAAGTTGTGAGAATATTTCTGTGTTGTAATATGCATTAGTTTTAGTGACAATTTATCATATTCTTTTCTATTGAAGAATATTTTGTGAAAGAATATAGTTATTGATGGAGTAATTTAACATGGCTGTGAAAAGAAGATACAGCAACATTCAACTTTTTAAAATCATTAAACCTACCTTTTAGCAAACTGGATTGGTCGTCAACTGGAAAAGTGGAAAAACCTGGCACAGACTTGGCAAAGCTGACAATGCGGGTAATCTTACTATCCAGATATGCCACAAAACAGTGGATGACTTCATTCCTGTTATCAATGTTGATACCAGTGTTCCTGTAGAAGTCTTCATACTCCTGGTCTGTCAGACTGGTTATATCACCAAAAAGCTCCTTCTTTAGCTTGTACTGCTCCTACAAAAAGACGCAAATTGGGGACAATCCACTGTCAAAGGGCCTATTTGCTGAAAACAAGTCTTTAGGGAATTTGAAAGAAAAAGTACCTGTCTGAGCCCATTTTTGTCCCTTTGACTGAAAACGTCCATTTCATGTTGATAGTTCATGAAAAGAAAGAATAAAAAATAATACCAATGTCTCAAAAAGTGTTTATATTTTTAATCCTTTATCAGGTTGGAAATGAAAAGTTTTGGAATGATATTTACAACAATTTTTTCTGTTGGCAATTTAAATTCATATGGTAGACTTCCTTATCAATTCTCAGACTTGAATAAGATATAGTGATGAAGTTATATCCCTTAGGTCATATGATACCTTGCCCACTCTTGTCAGCTAATTTCTTCCTTGGACTAACAAAATCTTATGATTGTCAACAAAGGTGGATCCCGAAGGGAAGGGTGGACAGGGGATGGGCAGGCATACACCACCTCAAAAAAAGAAAAACTGAATACGAAACAACTATAAGGCTTCCTCGAATAAGTTTTCCTTATGGTTGGAAAGTTAAAATTATCCCCCAGAAATGCATAAAAAGTAGGACGTTTTGGTGGCTTTGCCCCCAGAATCCCCACCAGAGATTACGTCTCAGAGACTCCTCACCTGCTTGTTTACACTCCCCGTAAACGATATTACTGGATCTGTCTTTGTTCAAACTCCAGAACTGGGTTTAATTAGCAAAAGCCATGGAAGTGCTTCATTTTCAAGGAAATGGTAAATTAGATTCATGTATGCCTTTTGTTAAGATCAGCTTGATCGATTCAGTAAAAGTTGAAATGTTTTTGCAGTTGCTTGTCTTTGCCCATTTACAAAAACAGGAGTCGTGACAAACTTTATTATAAATGAAATGACGTATTTCACTCAGTGAACAATTCTGCCTGTAACACAAACCTTAAAATTAATCACAGAAGTAATTTCACAAACATTTTTATACCCTTTTGGTTTTTGGGGTGAATAATGGAAAAAATCTCTTCAAGCAAGAAAAAATAAGGAACTTTTTCATGTGAGTTCCTCGTTTGGGACATGAACAGAATGAGGATTCTGCTGGGCATGTAGAAAGAAGAGGTATTCGCAAAACAAATAAAATACCTCACATATGTAAATAAATAAGTAAAGATGCTTACAGAATAAGCCCTTTGTCGTGCACCAAGAACTTCTTCATTATAGAAGTCTATATCTTGCGCTTGCAACACCTTCTGTGCCCGCACCAAAGTTAAAATCATTTTATTCATTTCTTCTTCTGATAAAGTATAAGAACTGTTACTTTTAGCTCTTTTCGCTGAAGGGAGGTCATCACTGCTTCCATCCGAGAATTCTCGTTTTCCATTATTACTGTAATTCCCCATGAGACTAGGATACTCCGACTCACAGTTGCAGCTCATAAGTGAATTTCTTGGGGTTCTGGAGCCTGATTTCTCTGGCGCAAGGTCGAATCCTGAATGGGGGGAAGGAATTTCATATTCATCGGATCTAAAAATGTCTTGAGAATCCTTGGTCTTGAGTTTCTTAACTTCCCTTATATTGTCTGACTTTCTTGCTAACGTGTATCTTCCAATTTTGATTGCTGTAAATGTAAAAAGTGAGGTTTCTAAGCATAATATTGTCATAATTTCTAGAATGAGTGTTGTAAATGCCAGAATTATGGCACCTCGAAACTAGCAGTAATCATACAAAGCAAAAACAAGCTGTTACAAATATCATTCATGAACCCTCTACCAAAGAAAACGCAATGCATGGAGTACCCTGCACTAGATTATTCTATGTACCCAAAGTCTGTCACCTGGTTCTCCATTCTTTCTCAACCACTGTACATAAATTAGTCCTGATATGTTCACGTATAAAATGCATAGAAATTGCATTTTAAGTGAATCACCACACTTATTCAACAACATCAATTTTGCATGTTGGGTGACACTTTTAAGGTGTGAAAATAATAAACAACAAGGTTAAAGTCATGCTGGGAAGCTTTAGGTTCAGCATTACTTTGAGGGTGCTCAACGTGCAGTTGATGAAACATCAATGGACAAAATAATGGAGGTTTTCATTAAAGCCATATAAAATATTTGATTCGCTCTGAAAGTGGACAAGAAGTGAAACAGATATTACTGAAAGATATTGCTATACTGAATAAGTTCCTTGTATCTTTCCATCATTTTTCCGCATATTTGATGAAAACCACTGCATTAGTTATACGTTCAGATTTGCCAAGACTGTCTTACATTTATCAGGAAATTACTTGGACAAAACATAGCCAAAAATCAACGTAAGTCATATTTTCTAAACCCAAAAGCGACTGAACACAACAGATTTTAATGCAGCTTTCTGTTTAACTCAAGTAACACTCTCCACTGGTTAGAAATTTTCCTGAAAAAACTGACAAATGTACCAAATTAGTGTGGTGAAACCTGGAGGAAATCTGAATTCCATTCACGACTTGGCCCAATTAGTGTAGAAAAACAAAAGAAACTTACATTCTATTCTATTCTATTCTAAATGAGAGCATAAAAGACTGCTAACCTGCAACGGTGAATTCGTTCTTTTTTTTTTCGAGTGTACCAATTTTCATGGTTGACGGAAAAAATGACATTTTTGTCAGCATTTAAATTCATGGACTGGGAAAGGTATCTTCTCGTTTTCACAGAAGGCTCGTCATTTGTCTATCCTAATGAAATCCAAACAAACTTGTACCCGACGAAAAAGAGTGAATTCGCGATCTGTTTCTACGCCGTACATTGCAGCATCTTTTAAGAGAAACTGTTTATTCATACATTAATTTATCCATGAATTATAATTATCTTTGTCAATGACCAATGTACTAGAGAAAAATAATCACCTGTATATGATAAACCTCCATACAGTAGCCTTATCCAACACCCAAGTTAAACTACTCTTAACATGACAAAGATCAAATCTTAACGACGTTATAAGGATTAAAAATCAGCTCTAATGAAAGTGTAAATAGTGTGGGTTGATCATAGCTTACCAGTTATGGGACTAAAGCAAAGATAGTTGAGGGCCCCCGGTGGCCAAATGGTTTAAGGTACTCGCCTTTACAGATTACAGACATCTCAACCCTAACCGCGTGGGTTCGAGTCCCAGGCTCGGCCAGTGTTGGTGTATGAGACAGCTTGCCAGTAGCTTCTCGTGTTTCGGTGTGGTTCTTCCCGGGATTTTTCCGGAATCTACCTCCACCATATATACTGGCTGTCATGTATACTCCATCATCTGCTGAAAAACGGCGTTAAACAAAACACAACAAAGATAGCCATTCTATTGATTCTCCGAATTATTCCCGGGAAAGTGTAGCAATTTCAGTTTTTGTATGTCGCACCAAGTCATGGAGAAAAAAAAAATTACTCCCCGCCCCCCGCCACACCAGCCTGTCGATTGCAATACATTTGTATTCAGTCTTTTGGCTTTTCTATAAGGAAATGTAAAAGTTTGAATGGCATCATATTTGTTGTTATGCCGGTATCTGAATCATCTTTGGGTCAAAATTTGAATGTGGCTTATCATGCGTGCTATCTTTTGTCAGAACTATGCACTGATGTTCTACACCAACATAAAAACTTCTACATAACTGATGACAAGATGTCAAAAAGCCCGTCTGTAAATAAAACTGCCCTCAAAAAACAAATAATGCTGAAAATTGAAACTTAATGATGTCTTCAGGGTTTCATTACGTCAGCAACTATCTTTTATACCACGGCCAGCATTAAGCAAAATGTATTTATGAAGTTATAATTAACTTGCAAAATTTAATCTATAATATTTTAGTCACCAAAATTAAATGATACAATGACTTTCTCTGATATGGGTGATTAGGATCGAAATCATATTTTCTTTTCCTGTCACAAAAATGAATTAACTCTCATTGTGGCACTTCGTCTGCCATAACTATAATAAAAATCACTGGATGCTTCTAATGAATTTTCCATATATAGCTATAATTATATATTGGATTAATATCGTTGACTACTGTTCATGAATCGATGTGGGGTCTGTTTTTAGGTAAAAAAATGTAACGTATGTCGCAAGATACAATTATTGAATCAAACTTGATACAAAGGACACTTTAGGTGGAAGTTTTTTTTGAGAGATTTTTATTACTGATCCGGGTTCGCGCCTTCTTACACACACACACATACACACACACACAGAATTCGGCTGTTTTTCTCATACGCGAGTGCACTGCTTGAAGCGACTGCCCTCCCCGTGCGCGCCCTTGAGACTCATCCGCGAGAGCCCCGCTGAAGTAATGATCAGCTCTGGAATTCCCAGAACAGCGCCACAAGCTTGACACATGTGGTGGAAGGGTAAGTCTGAAGCATTTTTGATACTGCGGGCCTGCAATTCTCAGAGTATGACAAATATTCACAACAGTCAAATGACCATCGCCAATACGACGACTCAAATTATTGTTCGTGTACGTGCTAATTTAATAAATTTTGAGGCACAGAGATTGTCATACTAGATACCAGCTACGATAATGGTTGAGAAAGTATGTACGAGCACGTATGCGACCTTAACACTTACAACCGAGACATGTACAATATAAGCGTCAGAAAGAGCCAATAAGAGAAAGCGTCACCGCACTAAATAAAAAAAAGGTATGTTTGGAATGAAGCGTTATTAACCATCTTTGGTATTTACACCTGAAGACCAGCGACTTTGTTGTACACATGGCGGACGCGACGCTTGAAAAAACCCAATCTCATAGTGGTAATGAAGACAAAGTCTCTGCAGTGCACAGCTATTAGGTATCGGATCAGCTGGGAGAACGTACATCGATGATGATGATGATGATTTTCTGCCGCGTGTGGACGAATATCTACGTGAAAACATATATTATAATCAAGTTTAATTTCGATGAGGGCCATATAGAAAGTTATAGTTGGAACCACCCTGATGTACCAATACCAGCTCGAGGCCAGCTTGGAATCATCGCATTAGCACGGCAAAGCGTCAGGTCGATGGAAGCTAAACCAGCAAAGGGCCTGAAAATACCTAGGGATTGTTTCTACAACGATGAAGTGGAATTCACTGACAAATTCACCGCGATAAATTTTCCGTCAGTTATGCTGAACCAACCCTGACTCAACCAAGAAACGAAATATTTCTGCTAATATGCAACGACGACGCACATGTACGTATAACAGTCCTTGCATGAAAATGAGAACGATCGTTAAGGACGCCAATGATGTAGGGGCGTAATCAATGTAGTTCTCTGTGAAAAACGAACCGTGCAACAAAAAATCTTCTGAGACATCAATATTCCCCATTAAATTATTTTCGATCGTAGCATGGCAGTAGTACCAGCGAAGAAAATTAAGTTGGTTGGAAGTTTGTGTGAATCTTGCACCCGATCGCCGTGCTTCTTGATAAGGTTAGCCTTTCGAGCAATGGTACATCGCGGTTACGTTTATTAATAGAAAATCGCCAACAAAACCGTTATACTCGCGAAATACCAATGCGTATATGTGGTCGCGGATTCTATTTGCGGACTCGCTGCAGCAGCAGCCGTTGTCCTTGATGTGGCAGGAATTATAACCTTAAGTACGCCAATCGGATTTGCCATCGGAGCTATATCAATAGTAATCGGTCTTGCGGGTGGCGTTGGAAAAATAATTTTGCTACCACTACATCAATGCGTACGTGTTTATTCAGATATTTTGGCGGAAGCATAAAGCAGTGCCAGTACAATTACTAAGCTGTACTCGGTGGCCATCGAAGATATAACCAATATCACGGACGAGTTCGAGATCTTGTTGGCAGAAATGGAAAACTTCTGAAGACTTCGTGCGCAGATACGCAACCTGAGCGCTAGGACCCTCTAGGCAGAACCAAAACATGCATTGAATATCTAGTAAGCAGTGGAGCTTTCGTGAAATAGTCACTAGGACGCTCTCGGACGAAACAGTTGCGCCGGACAATGCACTCGCGTGTAAAACACATCTAAATGGGGGTGGTAGTAGGCACGAACCCGGATAAGTAATAAAAATCACAAACTCTCGCCTATCAACTACTACTTTACGTAATGGTTTTATATCATACATTGGTGTCATTGGACATAGAAGAGGAAATCAATCAAAAAAGTATAAAACACTTTATGGTTAAAACATATTCTGTATATATCATAGTTATAGAAAGATAAACTTTATATATATATATATATATATATATATATATATATATATATATATATATATATATATATACTTTAGAAATTAACAAGATTTCATCATTTTCAAACAATTTTGCTCCAGAGTATGAAAAACGTTTCGATGTCGTTCCCTTGACAGTAATTCGAAGGTGCAAAATGCTACGTTTGATTCCGATTGCACTTGTTACAGACAATAAGAATTTTATCTCCACATGCAAAACATAATAAAACTTTAAAGACAGGAAAGTTATGAATAATAAAAGGTAGAGTTTTAACAGATAAAAAAGTAAGAATGTCAAGACATGACAGACATTTCTTTATGCACTCATATGAGACAGGTATTTTGATTTCTTGTTGAGTCTTTTCAATGAAACAAATATAGTCCCACTTATGAATTTTTCCATTTGAGAAGATACGTATCCATGTGAGAGTTGTAAAAGCAACAACAACAGTATCAACAACAAAATATACGAGAACAAGTATAAGCTAGTGAGGTACATGTTTATTCGTGTTATTTCCTACATCAAATTTGCAAATTTACTATGGCCCATAACAGGATTTGTTTATTAAAAAAGTTTGCTAATCAATAAAACACAAAATATTAAATAAAATATCCTGTCATAAATTTTCAAACAAGTTTTGTCTTGGTGTAATACACGTGTGCAGCCTCATAAAATAATTCTCTGCTTGTGAATAAAGTACTAGCCAGAGTAACCCTCAAACGCTAACGGGAGGGCCGATTTATTGCCTTATCAGCGTGTTTTTTAAATTTTTTTTACATACAGTCTATACTCGCTTACAAATTGCGTCAAACTGCAAACAACAAAGATCCTCATCTGCCGTAGCATAATACGCCTGGAGATCAGGGTCTATGCTGTTTGTTCTACTGATTACTCTTAACAATCTGCACAGACCCAGATCTGCCGGTGCATGATGCGACGGCAGATCTGATTCTGTGCAGTTTGCAGGTGGACAGGACTTGTGTGAGAGTATATACGGTATCTGAATGATGTTAATACATGTACAGTCTTTAGGTTTACTGTATTTTAATCTTACACATTTTGAAAGAATAAAACGAAAGACGTTTTCACGATTGAACAATCCGTCATTAACATCCAAAAGGAGAATAATTTCATTTTGAAACTGTCTTCGCTATCAACGTTAATGGCTATTAATTCTTTACTCAGTTGTTCAAGGTAACGATTGAGTTGCAGGTGCAACGGGTGCATTTAGCTGCCTTTATTCCCTGCAGCTGTTTAGATTTCGCATCAAGCACTAATAGATCATGGGCTACGTTGCTTGTTCAACTGATTACTCCAACGAACTGCTGAGACTAAAATCTGTCATCGCATTATGCGACGGTATATCTGCGTCTGTGCACTCTCCAGTTTGATTATAGTAAGCGAGTTATCTACGTAAATAATACCAGGAATAATCGCCTATGTATGAATTGAACTATTCATTTCTATTTGTGCACGCGAAGAAATCTGCTAATAAACCATCCAGTACCTTTACCATTATAACTGTATATAATGCCACTAGTTATTTCAAATTCCACAGATCATTTCAAATTTTCTTCCAAAAGAAAGGGGCAGATAGGGATAGCTGTACAAAGAATGACTTTTTTTTAAAAAAGAAAGGTAAGCAAAGACTACACAGACATATTTGTGTGCAGTAAATACCATCTTTGCTCATCCCAACAATAAGGCATCTTTTATATCGACACTGTGGACAAGTTATTTTCCGAACTGGTGCATTTTCGTCGACACTAGAGGGTTCGCCTGTGCACGTGCAGGGTAGATTGACTGTCTCTTTCTTGAGAGTACGTCGAAAGAATGCCTGAAAAAATATGACAACAAAGTTGAAGCCATAAAAAAAGTCTTAAACCAGCTGAGAACCTTTTTGAAGATGCAAGCCAGACTGTATTAAATCTCTTATTAAACTATGTTGCATACTTGCTGACGAGGCAACAATAAATATGTTCTTTTCAATATCACTAAAAAAGCTCCATATACACACCGTCTATACTCGCAGTTTACAAGCCACGTCCAACTGCAAATAACTGAGGAAACAATCTACCGTCGCATAAAGCGCTGGCAGATGATGGTTTATGTCGTTCATTCTGCTGATTACTGCTTGCAAACTGCATATACCGAGATCATGCGCATTATGCAACGGCAGATATAGGTCTGTGTGGTCTGGAGTTGGACTCGACTTGTAAGGAGTATATATGGTAAGCTATTTTCGTCTTCTTTAGTCTCCGAAAGGATATTAAAAATTCTATCAACATGCCATGTTTTCTTTCTATAAATCACTAAGAGCTTTTACACAGCACAGGAGTTCAGAGTCTTTATTTCATGCGAAAGTAATGAGAGTTCAAAAACTTAGGCTCTTGTAGTTTCTCTTTTAGCAATCGTTTCATCAACACCATACGTGAACAGAATCCCGAATATTAGAGAAAACAAGACTATCACAGTGAATGTTCATAGAAGACGCCATGGCATGAGGATAATACAGCGAACATATCTGACTTAAGCTAGAAAGTGAAGTAAAACAAAATGTTTTTGTAACGCTGCTACTTTCGGACTTTTCACAGATTTTATAAAATTCCTAAGGAATCTATTGAAAACAAATGCTGAAAACAACTAAAGGGAATAAATGACAATAGTTCGTAAATGATCACTATTCGCCATGTGTTTCGTTCAGTCAAATATAGATAAAATTGTGTTGGATTATTGTTGTTGTTGTTGTAGGGCTTAACGCCATTTTTCAGCACAAGATAGGCTATACATGGCTGCCAGTATAACTGGTGGAGGAAGAACCCTGAAAAACTCCGGGAAGAACCAACGACCTACGAGTGCTACTGGCAGGCTTTCTCACGTACCCACGTTAGCCGAGCCTGAGACGTGTTGGATTATGGTGTGTGTGTGTGTGTGTGTGTGTGTGTGTGTGTGACCATTTACAATGACAGCGGTAAAAGACCAAAGATTTACTGAAACAGCTTTCGTAACGCTTGTCAGTCTCTAAACTTTCTGGACGCATTGTGTCTATATACTGTAGACGTATAATTTGTATAATTCATTTACATTATTTTCCTGCGGCTTCAATTCAGTTTACCTGCTAAAAGGCATTACATGCTTCAAATACACATAATTATCATGTCGTAAATTATTGGTCAAAATACAGCCTCTGTAAACTCAACTTCTATTCTGCAAATTGCCCAGTGTGATTGAGACCATTAAATCAGTGCACGTGCAGGGCCGTAGAGAGTGATCACGGGCCCTGGGGTAAGAAACACCCGGGCTTCTCCTAGTTCTTGTTCAAACAAAATTTTTCTTTTATAAAATTAAAAAGTGTTGTTCGGCCCGGGCCCCCTTACGGGCCCGGGCCCCGTGGATATATCCCCGGTTGCCCCTCCCCCTTGTGGGCCCTGTGCACGTGAAAATTGACCCAACTAATTTACGACTATATAAAACACTGCACGTGAAAATTGCCCAAACTTGAATGCGACTATATAAAACACAGCACGTAAAACTGCCACAACTTGATTGACTATATAAAACACTGCACGTGAAAATTCTCTCCCCCCCCCCCAACTGAGATTATATAAAACACTGCATGTAAAAATTACCCCCCAAAAACTGAGACTATATAAAACACTGTTCGTGAAAATTGCTCAAACCTGACTGAGACCATAAAACACTCCACGTAAAAATTGCACCAACCTGACTGAGACGTGTAAAACAATACATGTAATAATTGACACGACCTGATTGCGACTGTATTAAACAGTACAGGTGCAAACTGCCCCAATTTGACAATTAAAACACTGCACGTACAAACACGTTCATATTAATCACTTCCTTTACTTGCTGAGTTTTGGACAATGATGTCATGCGTTTGCCTTTAAAACTTCTTTCCCTCCAGTATTAAGATTAATCTATCATGTCATAACTGGTCGTTATCTTTTTACTGTATGTAATGAATTAAGTACTGAGAGTGGTACGATTCATTGCGTGTGGAGCATACATCGTAGACACAGGTGGCTAGCTTTTCTTGATAAAAGTATATATAGCTGTTAATGGGCATGTGACGAAGAGTGTGAAACCTGACAGGTTGTAATATATAAGCAAAGCTAGAAAGAGTGTTATAAAGGCAACTCGTTGCTCCAAAAAATGTCCTACGACATACAAACATGGAAAAATAACTGCACTTTTTTTAAAAGATTAATATATATATATATCACCCACAGAGAGAGAGAGAGAGAGAGAGAGAGAGAGAGAGAGAGAGAGAGAGAGAG